>JAVXUL010105944.1:0-18999 GCA_035590515.1 Trichilia minutiflora
GATGGGTGCAAAATGAAGAGGATTCATGCTTTTGAATCTTTTCTTCATCAAAGTTTGAAAGCTTGCTAAGTGAGCAACCAAAGCCCCAAGGTATTCATCTTCAATTTCCCATAATTTCCATACCTGTAGCCTAGGGTTTGTGAGTCAAAAACTTACATTTATGCATGATTTAAGCTATAGAACCTTCAAGTGGATCATATAGATTATCTACCATATTTCATGTTACATGATTGATCCTTACCCTTATAATTATTGGATTCTACCCACCCTATTTCATGTTGCACGAAGTCCTCACCTTCAATAAAAATCAAAACATTGGCACACAAGGCTGATAATCAAATCCATGGCATGTATGGCCCCAAAATAAACTTAACACACAAAACATTGGCTTTCCAACTATTATACACAAAAAACTAACATCATCACAAGCAAATTCATATCATTCATAAAGATATGCTGTAATAAATCTCAAAATCAATATCCCGCCTTAAATAGATATAAAACATAACACAATAGTCCCAAAGACCTCACAATTCATACCATAAAAATATTCAAAACATATATTGATTTATGCACAAAACCATTTTCAGATACCTGGTTTCTAACATCCTAAACCATTTAGAAACATATAAGTTTTTCAAGCATTTAATAAAGGATGAAAAATAAGTAAAAAGAACGTCTATTTATAATGTTGATGTTTGAAATCACCCTCTCGACAGGTTCCTCATGATAGGGATCCTCTAATGAAATCATTCGAACCTATATACATACATACATATATATAAGGTTTACTAACTTTTTCTCAAAATGTAAACATGCCACGCAATACATAATGCACATGTGACTTGTTATATAATTTACGGTTCTATAGGTTTACGTATAATTCATTATAATTTCTCATAAACTTATGCTCAATGTTTTCAATATAACCCATATTAATCAAATTAATCTCAATTAACCTATATTAGAGATGTTGAACATATTCTTTCTTACTTCTTGAATACATAAGTATGTCATCGATAAACACAATAACAAACTTATCTAAATAAGGGTGAAAAACTCGATTTATCAAATCCACAAAGGCTACAGATGTGTTGGTTAACCTAAATGGCATAAATAAAAACTTGTAATGACCACCCCAAATCCTAAATACTGTCTTATGAATATCTTCTTCTCGAATCCTTAATTGACAATAGCCCAATCTTAAATTAATTTTAGAGAAAACACTTGCAGTCTACCTCAATATACCATCTTTCTTTCTATTAAGCCATCTATAGTTAATGCACAACCTCAATATACCATCTTTCTTCCTTACAAAAAGTATTAACACACCTTCGACGATATAATTGGTAGATAAAGCCCTTTTTAACCAAATCTTCTAATTGAACATTTAATTCCTTTAATTTAGTTGATGCCATATGGTAAAGTGGTATAGAGATCGATGTTATCTCTGGTATAAGATCAATATAAAACTCAAACACTCTGTCAGATAGCAGTCTTAGTAATTTCTTCAAAAACATATTAGGGAATTTCCTAACAACTGACACCCAAACTAACCCTTAAAATTGATCTATCAATCATATGTGCCAAGTATGCCTGACGTTCTTTCTATTATAGTCTCATAGCCTCCAACGTCAATATCACACAAGAAGGAAGCATCTTTTGTTAGCCCATAAAAATAATTTTTAGCTTGCTCAATACTGAAGGTTATTACCTTCTTAAAATATTCTACGGATATATAATACCGTGATAACCAACCCATATCCAAATTAGCATTAAAATCCTTAATTTCTAATAGAATCAAATCGACCTCAAAAGCAATATCCACCACTATCACATCACACTGATTGAATATGATCCTCCAGAGTAATCTCTACTCCAAAGGTGTATGTACCACAAACTCTATTTCTAATAATATCATATCTTTATCAGTGTATCGTGTAAATGTCATGCTAATGTATAACCTGTCTAAACTAGGATCAATCAAAATGTATGCTGGATAACCAAAGATCACCACTATACTTGTAATCACCTTTGAATTACCCTGGATATACTCTTAATTCATCATAAAAATATGAGCCTAAACTCGAAACTAATTCTCTTTGATTACCCTGATGAATAGATGCATTTTCTGAGCTAGATCGATGAGCACTTAAGGATTGTGACCAAGTGGTCAGTTACTGATTGTTAGAAATCTTGAAACTTATACTAACTAAGTAGGTGCATTTAACATCCTTAAACTAGAACAATATTTCTTCATGCGTTAAACTTGACTGTACCGATAACATGCTGTAGGTAATGTACAAGGTCCATTGTAAAATTGCCTATAATTAGGATATTATCCTTGATTAAAAAAGCTCCTACCCAAACGAAAAGATTCCGAAGCAGAAGTACCAAGTCAGGATAATCGCTGCTCTTTGGGAGAAAATGGTGACTTAACCTTGGATTTGTCAATTGTCTACTTGATGATCCACTACTTTTACTTTTTCTAGATAACTGACCTACCGATATATTAAAATCCTTTCTCTTTTGAAAACCTGACCTAGATCTCCTTTATCAAATCAATGCCTTGGTCCAAAAAGCTAACTGAGCCATCTTTTTGTAACTTTGTTTGTTGCTCACTGACATTCTGTCCTTGATATCTAAGCTCAATCCAACTTCAAATTTGGCACATAAAATTTTTTTATTAGCAAACTATGGCATAAGTTCTGCTAACTCTCTTAACTATGTCTTATAATCAGTCATCGATTTTTCATCTATATTAATTCAAGAACTCTTGTCTTTCCTAATTGTTACAAAATGAGTAAATTACTTCTCTTGGAATACCATCTAAAAATCACCTATATAATCTTAACATTTAATCTCATCACAATATTTTAGCACCAAGTACTAGTACTATGCTCAAGTAATCTAGTAGTTACTCTTAACTTTTTCTCATCTGTCAGATCCATATCATCTATATTATGTTATATTCCTTTTAGCTATCTTCTTGTTTCCATAACATTTGAGGTACATGTAAATGATATACTACCCAACTATCTCACTTCTTTAATTAACTTGAACAATTTCTGTATTGGTTAGAAAGATTATGCAGGGATGGTATAATTTATTTGTTCTGTCATGCCTGTAGGCATAATACCCAATGATTGGTATAATGGAACCTATCCTTGCTAAGTTTGAGTCGTGTTTTATACAAAATTTTATGTATTCTACTATGCCATAAATGTATTAAAAGTTTTCTATAACCAAGAAAAATGTACACTAGTCTCAAGGTTTTGAAGTTATGGTAGATGATCTATATGAGTTTGTTCCTCATCAGTTAGAGAAAATGGAGAATGAGATGAATCTCCTTATTCATCTTAAATTACAAAATTCTTATGAGGCCTACCCCTTCCTCTTTTAGGTCATGACAGTATTACTGCATAAAAAATTTAAGCAACATTATAACAACACATTAAATCAAATCAAATTGACTCGACCCAATTTTATAATCCATTGAAACTTTTAACAAACTTATCAAAGTTCAGAAATCTCAAAAGATCGAAATCATCAAAATCAAAAGCAAGAATTCAAAAGCAATATAAAATCAAATGTTCTAATACCAATAAAATTTTCACGCTCCAACCTTAAGAATCGATTACATGATAATTATAGCGAATCCAAGAAATGTATACTATTAATTAGAATACATTTCAAGAAACATAAACTATTTAAAAAGAATTTGTTTTATAAATCTAGTTCTTAAACATAAATAAAACTTCAAATCCATTTCAAAACATAAAAAGAATCCTAAACTCATTAAATCAAATTTATCTAAATGACATTGCAAACCAGTATCTTTAAATAAACCTCAAATCATATCATCAATCCATATAAAATCATAAAATTCACATATATAAAGTTATATATATGAACTTGGTTGAGTATATATAAATACAAAAACCTAAATCATTTATTACTATTTTTTTTAGTAGACTGAAAATATAAACTTTAGTCAAGTGCTTGCAGTAAGTGCTAACGCTCTGATGGAATCAATAAATACCTGACACACGACCAACTATTCTAAAATATGAGAGAAAAAGGTCGATTATTGAAAAATACTCAGTGAGTAGATAGTTCAAGAAAATGTAATATAGATAGGTTATCCAAAAGTCTTTATAAACTTTGTAATCAACATACTTTAGTTTCATCCACAAATATAAGTATGGCATGAAACAAAATCAGCAAAAACATTGCATAAAAATCAAAATATCAAGTCCTCTTGGTCTATAAGATCTCATCCGTAACTATCAAAGGTGAAATACTATAGTATGCTAGGTTTTATGAGGCCATTGGATATATAGATCACCCACCTATTTCATGCTATGTCATTGATCCTTACTCTTGAATGTATTGGATTTCACCTATCCTATTTTATATTGCATGGAATCCTTACCCTCAATAAAATTCAAAACATAGACATATAAGGCCAGCAATGAAATCCATAGCATGTATGGCCCCAAAATAACGTCAACACATAAAACATTGGCTCTCTGACCATTTTACCAAAAAAATATCATCATTATAAGCAAATTCATATCATTTATAAATATATGTTGTAAAAAATCCCAACATAAGCCTTCGAACTTAGATAGATATAAAACATAACATAATAGTCCCACGGACCTCACAATTCTGCCACAAAAATATTTCAAAATATATATTGATTTATGTACAAAACCATTTTTAGATAATAGATTTCTAATGTGCTAAACCATTCAAAAACATATAAGTTTCTCAAGCATTTAATAAATAATGAAAAATAAATAAAAAGAATGTTCACTTATAATACTGAGGTGGGGAATCACCCTCTCAATGGCTTCCTCATGATAGGAATCCTTTAATCAAATAAACTAAGCTTATATATATATATATATATATATATATATAATGTTTAATAACCTTTTTACAAAATGTAAACATACCAAGTAGTACATAATACATATGTAACATGTTATCTAATTTATAGTTCTATAGGTTTACACGTAATTTATTCCAATTTCTCATAAACCCATACTCAACACATTCAATCTAACCTATATTAATCAAAATTAAGCTCAATTATCCTGATTATACAAAGTTGACAATACACAGAGGCATATTTACTGCTCAAATTTACACGAATTCCTAATTTTATAATTAGATAATTTCATGATTTCAATAATCTAATCATTATTAAATATATTATACACCTTAAATAATGTAATGGAACTCAAATTTATACAATAAGAATTAAAACTAACGGAGAGACAATAAATCCTAACTCTTTAATCCATCAATATATTACAAAATAAAAACTATAAGATGTTCACAACTTACCAAAAGGGTCTAATTTAATACTAAGAAGCTTTGATTGCTTCAATTTGATGAAATCCCAAAAGTGTGAATAGTAATCATACGTCTTTTTTTGGTTCTTTCGATTGATTCTTCAGTCGAATTGATGAAACAACACTTGTCGAATGTAGAAAGTGTCGAGTATTAGTGTTTTATAGCAAGAAACAGAAATTTTTGTTAAATATAGAATAAATTGAAAGAAAAGAAATTGGGATTCACTGTGTAAGATGAACTTGTATACAACCAAATAGGAAAGCAAGAATGAATATAAAATGGGAAATTCGACCTCTTAAAAATTATCAATAAATATTAATGGTTGGGGAAATGACTGATTTAGCCTAGAAAATTGAAAAAGAATAGATGAAAAGCATGAAAAAAGGTAAAATAATCTTTTCATGCATTAGATATTGTTCTCTGTGTGATTTTTTGATTAAAAGTGTTTATATTTTCTCTAAAAATATTGACACTTTTAGTTTAGATATTAACACTTCTCAAAAAATCCACTCGAGTGTCGACATCTTTGTGCTAGATGTTGATACCTTATAAAATATCAATCAAGTTCCCTAGAAAATATCATTCAAGTTTTTAATTTAATTTTGATGTTATTTTTTCCCTCATTCAAAGTCTAATTTTACTTTTGTTTCTTCCTATACAATCATATTTCTATTACCTTTTAGTAGAAGTAAACAACTTATCAATTGGATTTCTCAATCATCGGGAATTTATGTTTGAAATTCAGGTTTCCGGTTGAGACCTTAATACAACTTTCTTTAAACTCATCCAAAACTGTTCAAAACTCTTATTAGATATCAACACATACTTATTTGACTAATAATAGCACCCTAACATCAATTTTTTTTAAAATAACAAAAATACTCCTCTGGGTTAGAATGATTGAAATGACCCTAGGTTAAAAATAGGGGGTTTACACCTATTCTTATTCTTCTTTAAATATTGTTGTTGGTTTTAATGGAGTGTGGAACTTGGTTGAATTGCCTGAGGGTTTGTAAACTTACTGGATGTAAATGAATATTCAAAACCAAGTGAGATGCCAAAGGTAAAGTGGAAAGGTACAAAGTAAGGCTGGTAGCTAAGGGTTATAGCTAAAGAGAAAGTATAGATTATAAAGAGGCTTTCTTTCGTCGGAAGGCATTGATTGTAAAGGACGACAAATTCTCAAGAAGAGGGTTTGTAAACTTGTGGCATTGATTGTCCACAAAATAAATAAGAGAGAAAGCAAATGAAAATAGTCCCATATGCTTATGTGGTTGGCAGCCTAATGTATGCTCAAGTATCACAGATCCTGATATTGTTTTCACTATAGGTGTGCTGGGTAGGTACTTGAGCGATCCTGGACCAAGCCATTGAAAAGCGACTAAGAAAGTTATGAGGTATCTTCAGGATGCCAAGAATCTCATGTTGACATATTGGCAAACTAATACTCTTGATATAACTGGATTTTATGACAGCGATTATACAGGTTGTGTAGATGATAAGAAATCCACTTATGGATACATTTTTATGATGTCAGGAGGAGCTGTTTCATGGAAAAGTGTCAAGGAAATACTTACAGCTTCCTTAAATATAAAGATAGAGTATGTGGCATGTTCTAAGGTTATTTGTAATGCAATATAGTTGCGAAATTTCATTTCAACATTAAGAGTAGATGACTCTATTTCCAGACCATTGAAATTATTTTTTTTTATAATTCTACGACTGTATTTTCCTCTCAAAATGTTGAGAGTATCTCTTGCTCTAAGCATATAGACATTAAGTTCTATTTTGCTAAGGAGAATGTTGCAGAATCACTAATAGATATTGAGCACATGCCTACGAGCAACATATTGGCAGACCCACTAACAAAAGGCTTACCTATATGTGTATTTCAAGAGCACGTCTCTCATATAGGATTGCTAGAAACCTAGTTTTCATATTATTAGTGGGGGTTTGTATTGAGAGGATTGTTTAGGTTTTGTATGCCATACATATGTTAATGATCTTTGTCGTTATACTTTTGATATTTTATATGCATGTATTTATGAGTGACAAATCTATGATGTCCTTTTGATATGTACGTTATTGTTGTTCTTTATATTGTAGTAGCACCTGATTGTGTGTACTAAATGTATGCTGTCAATGCATTAACTATGCTCTACATAGTAAGTATTAGTCGTATAATTATACAATCTAAGTGAGAGAATGTTAGAATTGTTTACCAAATATATGAACTTCTATAATCATAACCTTATTGTGTTTGTAGAATTAAAGCACTTCATAGATAATTAAATGCATATGATGCCATTGGATCATAATGAAATGAACATTTATTTTTAAACAAGATTGGCTATGATGACATTCTTCCTCCAAGCCTTGATCAGCCCATCGGGCCATAGGCCTAATCTGAAATTTATCAACATTAGGCTTTAAAACTAATATAGCCAGGAAAATAAAATTGTCGTTGGTTGTTGGTGATAATTCGGGAGAACAAATGCGAAAGAAAGCCCTCATAAAAAACTTGACTCGTTTTTTCTGAATTTTAATTTTACAGCTAAACTCAGTATATAATGGAAGCTATGAATTCGTATGAAAGCACTGGAGGTATGTTTATTAGCTTTTGAATCAATATGTGTTATGAATTATGTGCTGTGAATAAAAATTGGTAAATCTTGCGTTTTAATTGGTTTAACGAGTTTTGCATCTTTAGCAACACCATTGTAGTCTGGTCGTAAACTCACCTCTTTCTATGATATCCTAACAGGGTTTGTGCCACAGCATTCACAAATTTACTTCCAAATATTTCTCAATGTCATTCAAAGTTATGGGGATAACCATAAAAATTTTCCTAATCGAGCTATCTTTAAAAATGATTTACAAGTTCATTTTTACAGTCAAATGCATGTCTTCAATATTATTCGACCTTTCTCTAAGTGTCTCATAATTTTAGATAAGGAATGAAAGTAATAATGCTTTAGCCAATTTTCGGTTAGGTTGTTTGAATTTTACTTGGTGGTTCTTCCTTCTTTCGGCTATGCAAAGGGATCTTTACCTTAATTTTTGAACTGTTTTTAATTTTTAATTTTGTACGAGTTGCCAATTATTTTAGGCTCTTTTTGATGGGTATCTATTTGTACTTCTTTATTTATCATCAATATATAAACTGATGTAAGTTGCTCCAATAAACAGCAAAGAAATAAAGTGTGGGAAGGTGGACACCAGCAAATTGAAGTCAAGGGCAGTCTTCTTATTAGATAAGAATAGGTTTGAATTTCAGTTAAATAAAGAATCAAGAACTTGGTTCTTGAATCTTGAATCTTGAATCTTGTTCTTGTTTCTTGGAGCTGGCTGAGCTGTCACTTGTGTACATGCAATTTAAATTATGTAAAACACAGAAGGTGATATAACATTGCTATGTTGAGTTTTCCTCTTGAATTTTACTCTCTAAATTTTCTTCTTAATTGTTCTCGGTTGTTTATCACAGTAGTAGTTCTTTCTTCTTCTTTACTTCATTTTCTTTGTGAGTTGTTGAGCTTCAGCAAGAATCCAAGGAGCTGATCTTGGGCGGTGTTTCAGAATAGCTTTCTTTCTTACTTGAAGGTTGTTGAAAACAATCAGGTTGCTGGGAAGAATCTAACAAGTGGTATCAAAGCTCTTTAGCAAGCGAGGAGCATCAAGATTTCTGAAATGGTGACCACAAAGTTCTCCATTGATAAGTTCACACGGGAGAATGATTTCAGCATCTGGAAATTGAAGATGAAGGCATTTTTGGAGCATGAAAGCTTGGATGCTGCACTCGAACAGGATGACTTGGAGTTTGAGGGAAAAGAAGACATGGAACAGGAGATGAAAAAGGTGCAAAGAAAGGCCAGAAGTGCTCTCATTCTGTCCCTTTCTGATAAAGTTCTTAGGAAGGTCATCAAGGAGACCACAACCAAAGGGATTTGGCAGAAACTTGATGAAAGGTATCGACAAAAGTCCACTGCCAAAAGGTTGTACCTGAAAAAACAAATGTATGCACTGCATTTAGAGGAAGGGAGCTTGGTAGAAGAGCATCTTGATAGGTTCAACAAACTCTTCATGGACTTGGAGACAGTGGATGTGAAGGTTGATGATGAGGATCAGGCTTTGATAGTCTTAACCTCACTTCTGGAGTTCTATGAGTACTTCATTGATACCGTCCTCTATGGAAGATCATCACTGACCATGAGTGATGTCAAGAATGCACTCAGTGCCAAGGAGTTGAACAAGAGAAATCAAGGGAAGGTTGGAAGTGCAGGAGAGGGACTAAATGTCAGAGGAAGGACTGAAAAGAGAGAAGGAAAAGGAAAGAAAGAATATAGATCCAAATTAAGGGGCAGGAACCTCAGGTGCTTCTACTGCAAAAGGGAAGGACATTTCAAGAAATATTGTCCAGAAAAGAAACAGCAGAAGAATAGACAGAAGCAAATGAAAAGACAGGATACAGTAATGGTGACAGAAGCAAACTTCTAAGAGGCTTTCTTGTTGATGGCTTCACCAAAAGGTAAATTTGATAAAGAGGAGTGGATACTAGATTCAAGGTGCAGTTTCCACATGTGCCCGAGTAAGTCCTCATTTTCAATGCTAAATCTCGGGGATTTTGGAAAAGTTATGTTAGGTAATAATGTGACTTGTGAGATTAAGGGCATTGGGACAGTAAGAATGAAGCTTAGGGATGGAACTCTTGTGGAATTATAGGAGGTGAGGTTTATTCTTAGCTTAAAGAGAAATTTGATATCACTAGGGGTATTAGAATCTTTAGGCTACATGTTCAAGGCATAGAATGGGTTCTTGAAGGTGTCTAAATAGGTTCTAGTCATCATGAAGGCAGAAAGGAGGGATGGACTGTATGTGATGCATGGAGAAGTGATAACACGTAGTATTAATGCAGCATCTGGGAATGCAGAAGATAGTTTGATGCCATAGCATCAAAGACTTGGGCATTTGGGAGAGAAAGGGCTATTAGAACTTAAAAGGAATGGATCCTTAGAATCAGGAGTAGGAAACACACTGAAGTTTTGTGAGTGTTGTGTGCTTGGAAAGCACCATAGGGCAAAGTTTGATCAAGGAAAGCATGTAACAAAGATAGTTTTGGAATATGAACATGCTGACATCTGGGGTCCTGCTCAAACCATGTCCTTAAGTGGAGCAAAATATTTTCTGTCTTTAATTGATCAACACTCAAGGAAGGTATGGATTTATGTATATAAATCCAAGGATCAGGCACTTGAAAAATTTAAAGAATGGAAGAATCTCATTGAGAACCAGAAAGAGCAGAAAGTGAAGACACTAAGGACTGACAATGGCCTGGAATTCTGCAGCAAGGCATTTGACAAATTCTACAGTGAAAATAGCATCAAAAGACACAGGACAGTAACCTACACTCCCCAGTAGAATGGAATGGCAGAAAAGATAAATAGAACTCTACTGGAGAAGGTGAGAAGCATGCTTTTTTGTGTAGGTTTATCAAAGAACTTCTAGGCAGAAGCCGCTGTCATTGCTGCCTACCTCAAGAACAGGAGTCCTTCAGCAAATCTGGGAATGAAGTCATCAGAGGAAGTGTGGACAGGATCAATCCCTTCTTTAGAAAATCTAAGAGTGTTTGGAAGTACATCCTATGCATACGTGAGGCAAGGGAAACTTGAGGTAAGGGCAGTGAAGGGGATCTTTATAGGTTATCCAAAAGGGGTGAAAGGATGGAAAATCTGGTGTCATGAAGGCAGGAGTGGGAAGTGCATTATTAGTAGGGATGTGAAGTTCTTGGAAGAGGGATTGAGGAAAGGCCCGAGCAACACTAATAATGCTGGAAGTTCTGAGAAGCTGGAAGATGACAGAACACAACTGAAGGTGGAGTTCAAACCAGTGGAAGACCAGAATGCAGAACATGACACAGAACCAGAAAGTCCTGGACAGCAAGGCCATGAGGAGGAAAGATATGAGATGGATTATAGACTCACAAAGGACAGAGAAAAGAGAGTCATAAAACCACCTCAGAGGCTAGGATATGCTGAATGTTGGCATATGCATTCATGGCAGCAGAAGAGATGGAGAGTGATGAGCCATTGACAGTAAATGAAGCCATGAGAAGACCAGATGCAAAGCAATGGTACAAGGCCATGGAAGAGGAGATGGAGTCATTGAGGAAGAATAACACCTAGGAGTTAGTGAAGAATCCTAGAAACAGAAAGATAGTTGAATGTAAGTAGATTTTCAAAAGAAAGGAGGAAGTAGGTGGCAAGTTGAGGTACAAAGCCAGGTTGGTTGCCAAGGGATACTCACAAAGAGAAGGAATTGATTATGTAGAGGTGTTCTCACTAGTGGATAGGCATGTTTCAATTCGTTTACGACTGTCAGTTATAGCAACTTATGCTATGGAATTGGAGCAGATAGATGTAAGAACAGCCTTCTTACATGGGATACTTGAAGAGCAAATTTTGATGAGACAACCAGAAGGCTTTGTGGACAGAGGCTTGGGCAGGAAGGTGTGCTTGATGAAGAAGTCTTTATATGGCTTGAAGTAGTCCCCAAGGCAGTGGAATCTGAGGTTCAATGAGTTCATGAAGAATGCAGGCTATATCAGAAGTGAATTTGACCATTGTGTGTATTATCAAGGGTCAAATCTTGCAGATATGGTGTACCTTCTGATCTATGTTGATGATATGCTGATTGCCAGCAAGAATATGGACAGAATCAAGGAACTCAAGAAGAAACTCAATTCAGAATTCGAGATGAAGGACTTGGGAGCAGCAAAGAAAATTCTGGGCATTGAAGTAATCAGAAACAAGGAAGAAGGATTGATCATGCTGTCTCAAGAAGGCTATCTCAGAAAATTGGTGCAGAAGTTCCACATGGCAGAAGCTAAGGCAGTAGCGGTTCCTTTGGCAGCACACTTTAAGCTATCAAAGGAACAAAATTCTGGAATAGATGGTGAGCAAGACAAGATGGCAAGAGTTCCCTACACCAGTGCAGTAGGCAGCCTAATGTATGGCATGATCTGTATGAGGCCTGATTTGGCATATAGAGTAAATGTAGTGAGCAGATTCATGGAGAATCCTGGTGAACAACATTGGAAGGCTGTAAAATGGCTGCTCAGGTATGTGAAAGGAAGTGTGGATCATGGTTTGGTGTATGAAAGGCAAGTGCAAAAGGCTGAGTTGCTGGAAGACTTTGTGGATGCTGACTATGTAGCTAATCTTGACAGAAGAAGGTCAGTGACAGGGTTCTTGTTCAAGTACAAAGGGTGTTTGATTAGTTGGAGAGTAAGCTTGCAGCGTGTGGTGGCTCTTTCAACCACTGAGGCAGAATATATGGCTGTTGCAGAAGCCATAAAAGAAGTAATTTAGCTGCAAGGATTGTTGCAAGAATTGAAGATAGAAGTGACAGGTGCTGAATTATACTGTGATAGCTTAAGTGCAATCCAATTAGCCAAACATCAAGCTTACCATGAGAGGACTAAGCACATTGATGTTCGACTGCACTTCATAAGAGAATTGATAGCTGATGGAGTGGTGAAATTGATGAAATTGCACACAAAACAGAATGTTGCAGATGCTTTAACCAAGGTGATTCCAGAAGAAAAATTCAAGTGGAGCTATGAACAAATGAATTTGGAGAAAGGGCTACTGAGTTGTGGTTAAGTGTTTGCTTGATTGAAGTTGTTAGTTTGTGTAGCTGAATAATGAGAGGAAAATGTGTATTTGCTGTTTTTGGTGCAAGGTGGAGATTGATGTGAGTTGCTCCAATAAACAGCAAAGAGTTAAAGTGCAGGAAGTTGAACACCAGCAAATAGAAGTCAAGGGTAGTCTTATCATTAGATAAGAATAGGTTTAACTTTCAGTTAAGCAAGAATCAAGATCTTGTTTTCTTGATTCTTGGTGCTGTAGCTGAGCTGGCACTTGTGTAAATGCAATTTAAATTCTGTAAAACAGAAGGAAGGAATAGATTGCAGTATTGGTTTTTCCTCTTGAATTTACTCTCTCATTTTCTTCTTTAAAATTCTTGGTTGTTGTTCAGAGCTGTTGTTCTTTCTTTTATCTTCTTTACTTCATTTCTTTTGTGAGTTATTGAGTTGCAGAAAGAATTCAAGGAGCTGATCTCGGGTGGTGTTTCAGAGTGGCTTTCTTTCTTACTTGAAGGTTGCTGGAAAAGAATCTAACAGTCTCCAACTCTCATCTGGGTTTAAAAATAGAAGCTCGTGAACATAGGCTTTCCCACCGGACCACTTATTAACTTCTTTGATGCGAGTTGTGATAATTACTCTACTTCCATTTTTGTTGTTAGGAAAAACTCTTTTCAAGCTTTCCCAATCTTCTTTGTGCCATGCATCATCGACCATTATCAAGTATGGGTGGTTTTGTAAGGATTTATGAAGGAGCCTCTCCATATCTTCTAGAGTCATCTCCTCTGATGTCTCTGTTTTCTAGTTGAAGCCGAAGGATTTTATGATCCTCAGAAGAAGATCCTTAGGTTTGTAATCTTGTGACACAGACACCCATGCAGAATAACCAAATTTATTCTGGACATTGATGTTGTGATAAATTTTTCTGACCAGAGTTGTTTTGCCCGAACCACCCATACCAACAATAGAAATATTTCCATTCTCTGTGGATCCTTGTAGAAGAGTTTTGCTAACAATTTTTCAGCATCATCCTCAAATGCAACAACATATTCTTCCACTGCAAATGAGGCGGATCTTTTGAGTTCTTTCAATTTGTCGAGACTAGGATTTTCCCTATTCCTATTGTTAGTAATATTCTCAAGGCCATACGATTGATATCTACGAGAAGCATCACTGAGTCTGTTTTTGAGTACTTTGATCTCTTTGCCTATGCTATTCAGACTGGTCTTTTCCTTATATTTATCGATAACGCAAGAACACTTTGTGATGAAATCTAAGTATCCTTGCCTTCTTTTCAAAGTTTGCCCGTCATTGACTTGAATCATATATTTATCCGGTACATCCTCCGTATCATAAGTAATATCTCTTACATTTGATAACCATTGAAGGATGAGAGGATTGTCAATTTGCTTTTGTTCTGCATCTTTAATGAAACACAGCATACATTTCAAATCTTTTTTCAGCCATTCTATTTCATCTTTCACTTCTCCTAAGAAAATTGCTTCACGGATCACAGAGTCCCCAAGCCTTTCCATCACAAATGATACGACTGCATCAACCATACTTCAAAATTTGAGCTAGATTTTAATCTAAAGTTTTGAATTGTTGGCCTCCGTGCATCGTGAAACAGTTAGGGGAGTAAGGTGTTGGTTGTAGCTACTATGGATGAGCTGGTTTCTCTAATTGAGGTGGGGTTTGACTATTTTTTACTAGATTGGCTGCAAGAGACTTTGGGATTTAGTTTTATTGGTGTTGATATAAGAAATTGACTCATTCTTCAATCCTGTGCACCAGCGTCTTTGTCCACTTCATTTACGGTTACATTCTACTATAAAACATGGAAAATATTTAGGGATTAAGCCAGTTTCCTAATGAAAACCCTCCGATACTTAAATCACTGAGGTTTTGCTTTTAGATCAAGGAATTAGAGAGCACGAAAGAGAGCTTGGAGGAAAAATTACGAGTAGGATAAGGAATATTCTTACTATTGATGGAATGAATTATGTTACCTATTATTCTAGGATCTATTATCTTTTAATTATTTGCATCCTTAACTGTTAACATGTGTTTTGCTCTCATTGGCTCTGCTTAAAAGTTTGTTACATGAATCGTAAGACGTTACTATCATGGAGATAGTACTTAATCACATTGACAGGTGAGCATTCATGATAGATGAGGTCAGAATAGCTGATACTGGGCAATCTTGGACTTCGGCACTAAATTATACAGACTTGTGAAGAGTATAATCGACTTCTGAAAAGACATAAAGGGCCTGGGAGTATAGTTACAACTGTAGGTCTCTAATATATGGCTTCTGTAAATAATTTGAGACGTTTCTTCTGTATTTATGGTCTCAGATGCTATCGTAGATCAGAAGAACTTCTGTGAATATACCACAGCAAAAGGGTCTTGGAGTTTTATTGTATGATGGGCTTGGGCTTTTGGACTAGGCTTCAGTAAATTACCCAAACATTAAGCCTCTCAGTTTTTAATTAAAAAAATTTAATTAAAAACTCGAAATTTCTTTTAGCAATTGCTGCTTTAATTGCCACCTGTTCACATTCCATTGCCATCTTAATTACAATTAAAAAGCGAAAGCGTCATCTTGCGTGTTCGCTTCCTATTGGATGTTTCAATTGAAAAACCAATTTTTTCGATGCCCTATCAATTCATCTCAATTGTCTGAAATAGTGGGTCCCACCTCTTTTTCAAAATTTAAAAAGACACAACTTTTGGTGCTTTAAGTATCTTAATGATTTGGCAATTCCCTATCCATTATATTATTACTTGATTAAGGTTTTTCTGACTGATCACCTCTCTATTTCTTGTCTCTATAAATACCACTTTTCTCTCACACTGGTTCTTTTTCTTCTTCTTTATCTTCAACAGCAACTCTCTCGTGCACTTCAATGCCTTTTATAATTTCACATTCAACTTTAACTTCAATCAAATCTATAGCAACTTTAACTTCGGACTCCACATCCTCATCTCCAATAAGTTTTCTTCTCTAAATAGTTTAACTATTTTTCTGTGTTATTCCATAGCCCATAATAGAAGTCAGAATAATGATATACACACTTATTGTAGATATCTGATGAAATCACCATTAACAGTGTTGAAATTAAATGATATCCACAAAGGTATAGGAAACTAGTTAAGAGACAACATAGATGTAGTCATAAAAAGAGAAATCCAAATCTTATCTTGGTTTCAGACATTAGGCTGTAGTTTTTCTATATACACACAAAGACATTCTTAAGATGTTGATGACCCCAAGCAACCATATTGACCATATTTTCTTTGTTCCCTGGGTAGAAACGTCTTCTGTATCCAACTCTAGTTCTAGTGTCTCTGAGGTTGCTTTTGAAAGAGACAACTCAAGGCGAGAGTTAGTGTTGGTGGCTAATTTAGCGTTAGTTTTAGAGGCTCAATCACCGTATGAACAAGATTGGTTCACCTATTCAATAATGAAAACAGACTTAGAGGCCTATATAACTTGTTTTGGAATTCCTAAAAGTGTATATCTTCGAGTCCCCAAGGCCAATAAGAGACTCAGTTGTCCTTCTGAGGGTAAGATTACCTTCAATGAGGAATTGTTTTATCTAGGAGTTAGATTACCACTCGAGGGGGATTTATCGAAGATCTTTGTCTCACTTAGGATAGCTCCTTACCAGTTAAATCTTAATAGTTAGAAGATATTATCAGGGTTGTTCGTGTTGTAGAGTCAGATCTCAAATGCTCCTCTATCAATAAAAGAAATAGAACATTTGTTTGTATTAAAAAGAACCCCAAAAAGAACTTTGGATGGTATTATCTTCAGGTTCGTCCTTGAAAACCAAATTCGATAAAAGGGAACCCCACCTACAATAAAGACTAAAAAATTAAATGATTTCTTGTAGATGAAAATTGAAACTCAGAACTTGATATCCTCATTCTTAAGGTTTTTGGTGAGGCTATGGTATAGAGAGAAAAGCTAAAATTAAGCCCGCATAATTTAGAAGTCATTAGGATAGTGAGGTCTCAAGTACAAATTAGAGAGTCCTGCTTTCTAAAATGAATGTATTTGCCTCGGGTTTAGTCAGAACAATCTCGAGCAAAGAATTTGTAAATCTGTATAAAATAAATTATGTTAAGGGTAGATACTCAGTCTTCCTTTACATTGTGACTCTTGTATATATATATATGTTCTTGATAATTTTACTTATTTTTTTCTCAGGAGCTATGGCTTCCAAGAAACCAGTTGCAAACCCCCTTGCCGCCCTAAGCAAAAGAATAGGGAGAAAGAAGGTCGAGATCCCTGCCAAAACAAAACAATAAACAGAATAACTGGTGACGGCCTAATTCTCAGATGACGTCACCAACTATCTGTTGGTATATGCCCTAAGATCCAATAATGATTTTGGATATTTATTTATTATGTATCATGATATTTTTTATATTAATATATTTTATTCTATTATTACATATCTGTGTATCTAAATAAATGTAATAATGCCCTTAGAATAGTTGGCTTAATTAGTTAAGTACTATTCTTAAATGTCCCTAGTCAAGTATTATTGTGAAAGAGTAACAATAATCAATTAAGACTAGTATGTGTAGTGATTGATGACAACATGAGATGTGTCATGATATGAGATATAAAGCCAACACATAAGTAATAGTTGGTGAACCATTATATTGGATCGACCTGATATGAGAAAAACTACATGGATTGTTATATGAGTGTCATAAGTAATTCTTATAGTGACAATAATGTATATGATCCTTCAACTTGAGATTATCATGGTTCCCAGTATTATGAATTATATATTTTAATGTTTCAAATGTTATCTGTAATAGGATTGACTATAAAAAAAATAGTTACTTATGTCATGAATAATATAGTGGGATATGTTTGATCAAGATAGGATTTATCCCTCCTATATAACAAGAGTGATAGCTTTGGGCCCCTTTGATTGGATATGATTATAAAATGTATGACTGTGGTCAAATGAATCGATATGGGATATTGATATCATTTAGTAAGATAATTATACTCAGGATATCAAAGAAACAAAGAATTGAATATTACAGGATGACATATTCTATGCCTCGTGTTTAATTAAGATATCTAGGATAAAGGGATTAAAATATATGGTTACATTAATCACGAATATAAGTAATGTTGAGCAACTTACATTCTCATGACTTGGGTAGTCATAATGTGTTATTAGACATCGCTCATGACTTGTATTACTAAAATTAGATTTTAGTATTACCACCAATGTTATAGAAACCTAATAGGTCACACATTAGATCGGGAATGATGAAATATCAAATTCATGAGATGAATTTATTTAATTTAAGATACTTTGTATGGTAATTTTTTTTTGCTAGTCATTATTAAGTTGGGCTAAAAAATACATTAGTTCAAAACTTATTAATGAGTTATGTTTGAAAGTCAAACGAATTAGACTTAAGAGTTAAGCCAAATCCAAAAAAAAAACCATTGGGCTAAGCCCAAAGCCCATTATAACCTTAACCCTAAATATTGCCTATATATAAGTGTTATATTTTTGGCGTTTTGGGTGTGGGCGTATAGGTTTGTTTTTGGTGTTTGAGAAATGCACAAAATCAAAAGAACACAAAGTAATTGTCTAAGGGAGTTAGCACTCATTTCTTATCATCCCAGTTGTGTGGATACTGTAGAGACGCAAAGTTCGTTTGCGTTCTGTGGTTCTTCATCATCAAAAGACTCAAAGGGATGAATATTCAGATTCATAACTTTGAAAATAATAAGTTTGTCGCATAGATCCTGTGAGAAAATCGAAAAAAATTTATTTTTTCGCTGCATATATCGTTTCAGTTTCTTGCCACCTTTATGGTCACATCGAAATCCTTATGTATTAGAAAGTTGTTCTCGAGAGAGAATTATTCAGAATGGCGACTAGCATCATCCGGAATAATTAAAAGCCGAATAATATAAATAAATAAATAAATATATATATATATAT
>JAVXUL010105964.1:0-18998 GCA_035590515.1 Trichilia minutiflora
AGTATATATATATATATATATATATATATATATATATATATTTGGTAATATACATATTATGGTTATTAGTATTAATATACATATATTATGTATTAATATTAATACTAATAATTGTTTTTCTTATTTAATATTATAGGATAATATCTAATAATTAAATTATGTTAATTTTTATAATTTTTTGGTTCCACCAATAAGGGTGGAGCAAAGTGATGTTTTTTGATTGGTTTTGAAAAAAAGTGGATTTGAACATTTTTTTTGGCTAGTTGGCTTCCACTCCCGTAGCTTCCTTCTCCCTCAATTTGAAATCAATTTTGGCTTGCTTTACCCTAAGTCTTTGGGTGCTGGAACGGGTAGAACAAAAACAAAAGGGAAGAAAGTTTTGTGTTTGAAAAGAAAAGAGAGACAAGAGAAAGAAATGATAAAGGTTATGGTTTCCTAAAATTGCAAAATGGTTTGCTTGCATCTTGCCTCTTTTCTTCGCTCTCCCACCCATCATCAAGGAACCATCTTCATTTTCATTGATTTGTAGATACCTTTGAAGTAAGAAAAGAAAGCTTGAGCACAAGAAAAGTAAGGTATAACCGTATAAGTTATACATCCTTATATGTATATTGAAAATTTGAAAAATAGGCATACTTGCTTTCATGATCTTGGCTGTGTTCTCCTTAATTTTCTCCTTTCAGGTGCTGCATCATACCATTCAGAATTTTGTTTCAAATTTTAATTCAAAATTCCTTTCTAGATTGCAGGGATGGGAATCTATTCTTTGAGACCAACTTGATACAGAAGCAACATATGCCTTAATTATCTCCATTGGTGGCCATTGCCAGTTGTTTATATTGGGAGTGACTTTGTGTGGACCAGTATTCCACTACAGTTGTTCCTCAGAGTTGGGTGGTTTGGTGACGATGCATTTGCCCTCGGGTATATCTGAAAAGAAGAGAGAAATAAAAGCATAATAGTACTGGAAGAAAGTGTTTTGTAAGTGGGAAGCAAGAAGACCCAGAACCCTAAAAAGAGGACAAGGCTAAGGGCCCATACTTTTGTGTTCCCACATTCTCGTTAGAAACCAAATTATGTAGAAATTAATAACAAATTTATTTACTTTTATTACGCACATTTTGTATATTTTACTTTATCTTATGCCAATGTTATTTTTAACTCATAGGCCTCTAGATAGAGTAATGCTAAACTAAAGATTATGCCATAATATTTATCTTTATTTACCCTATAACGAGACAAAGGAGAGGTTAATGGTGAGGCATTACGAAAGCATATTACCTAATGTCAGAGAATTCTCTATCATTAATCATCAATCTGCCTTCATTTACAAGCTGTTGATACGGAGAATTTCGGATCAAATTACGAAACCCTTTTGTTTTTTTTTGTTTTTTAGTGTGATCAAAAATTTTTATCCTATTCAGTTACAATCTTGATTAAACTTAATACAAATTTGTATAATCGCTTTTTCAGTTGATAAGTCTACATTAGATCTAATCGGGTGATACTCAAATAAGATAAAGAAAAATTTCGGGGTTCTCTTTATCATACATCATCAGAAATTTCCGTTTCATTTACGTTAACGTATTCAAAGTTCAAACAAGGGATCAAATACAATAAAAAAAACACAAATAGTATATCCAACAGATGTCATTGTCATTAAACCACACCCGTAGGTGATCAAATTACGAAACCAATAGCTCATTCTTAAATTCCTCTCTTCATTTTTTTTTGTTTGAATCAGGTATTTGTCAACATTATTTTTAAACTTAATTAAAATTCAGTTTGAACGTCTACAAGGGTTTTGTATAAAGAGAAGCAAATTTACTGTATGTAACAAGTGGGATTTTTTGCACAATGAATTTTCTGGCATTCTGGTATAATACGGTCCTTTGTCATACCATTGATCATGATATCATTGTACATAAACAAATCAGACCATCAAAATAAATGATGCTGGTCCTACTGCATCATTTCCCTCAGCAAAAATTCCCATAACTTTGAATTCTTTATTGGGCAAAAGTCAAATATAATTAACGAGTAATTAGCCAAAATTTTCTGCAACTAAATGGGGAATACGTCTATTGGGCATCTAGAAGAATGAGAGAGATGCATAGAAGACATGATTATTGATCTCCTATTAAACAATTGTTTCCATAGTGCACACATTTTTCCTTTTAGAAATTTTAATACTCCTATAGATCTTCTGAGAAATCATTTCAATTAAGGGCCATTTTGATTATGATTATCATTAAATATATAGTAATAGTCAAAAGAAATTAGGCATGAAGAAAAGTAATTTTCTTCTGTCATCACCGTCATGATGAAAATGTTTGACAGTGATTATTATTTGATGTGGCCCATCAACTGTGCTAAATGTTCGCTACATGCAATCCCACTTCATAGTGGTAAGAGCACTGGCATTACATAGATCTTTCTACCATCACAATAATTATTACAGTGTACGTAAAATACATAATAATATCATGAAATATATATATATATATTAGAGCCTAGAAGGTGAAATGGAAATACCGGTGAATTTTAAATCCTATTAATTTATAGCAGACAAAATTAGAAAGCAAGAATTAGAGTAAAATATTAAAATTCCATAGATATACAAAATTGTCAACTTATGTTATACAATCAAAAATAAATAACCCAGAAATGTATAAAAGTGTTGTTGTTTTTTTCCTGAAAATTGCAAACAAAGAATCAGTATTTACTGTCCAAATTGGATCCAACTCGATAAAAGTAAAATTCATTCAGTCTGTGCACTGCATCCCCACATTTTGAAAAATCTCTTATTCTCACACAAACGCAGACAAATTCTGGTAATATAAAAAATTATCAGTTTTGACCATAACGCGTTGTGGGTTAAAACTTTGGAGCATGGCTATATATCCCTGTTTATTTTAATATGGTCGTGCCTGAAGTTTCCTGTGTGTCAGAACATAAAACCAAGACACCAGAATCTCTGTGCAAGAGAGAAGAAGTGAGAAAGAGAAAGAGAAAGAGACAGAGAGAATGGTTATATGTTCAAAATGGTGAGATAGTTAAACAAACCGAGGCTTTGGTTTGTTTTAAACGGTTTTCTTCTGTTTTGTATGGGCATGAAGAGATTCATTTCCATGGACAAAATTTTGGAATAAGCCTCCATGTTGTCTAACTACACAAGAAGACAACGTCAATGTATGCAAACAGAAACCTTACCGGGCAAACAAACAACTACACAGAAACATTCCTCAGAAATGGCTGCCGCTATTTTTCAATACAAACTGCCGATGCTATCGATTTTCGTTTTTTATCTTCTGATAGTTTTTTCAGTTAGCCCTGTTCTGGCTCTTTCCACTGTGTCAGATTCTGGCAACTGGCAACCGGCAAATCAAACTTACCGTCCAATTAAGCAAATGCAAAAGCTTAAGAGAATCAATGCATATCTGAAGAAGGTCAACAAACCTGCGGTGAAGTCATTTCAGGTTTCTCTCTTGTCTTTGGTGGTGTTTTTTTGGTTAAAGATTTCAAGTTTTCTAGTTGGGTGTTTGCTTACTGATCTGGGTCCTTGTTCTTTTGTGCCCAGAGTCCTGATGGTGATGTTATTGATTGTGTTCTATCTCATCTTCAACCGGCCTTTGACCATCCCAAGCTTAGAGGCCAAAAACTATTGGTAAGTTTGTGTTTGTTTGATTTTTGTGGTTGGAAAATTTCCATTAAAATTATTCAAGCTTGAAAAACGACTTCATTGTCCCAGGATCCACCCAAAAGGCCAAAAGGCCATCAGAGCACAACTAATTTGACCGAAAGCTTTCAGTTATGGACAAATTCAGGTGAATCGTGCCCGGAAGGAACTATTCCAATCAGAAGAACAACAGCGAAAGATATTTTAAGAGCAAGTTCTATTAAAAGATTTGGAAGAAAATTAAGAAGACATGTAAGAAGAGACTCGGCTGGTGGTGGCCATGAGGTAATTGCTCCTAGAAACAGAGTTCCATATGAGCATTACCCAAATAATTCTTTCACATGGATTGTTACGGATTTGTCCATTGGACATTGAACTTTACAAGGAAAATAGTCAAGAAGAATGGAAGGGACTCTGTTTTTCATTTACCCAGAGTTTGTAAATTTGTCCTGTCATGTCTTCTTCATTCTTCGTCTGCAGAAAAACAAGTGTTTATTTTCTTATAAAACTTCTTATGACAGCATGCAGTTGTGTTTGTAAATGGAGATCAATACTACGGTGCAAAGGCTAGTCTCAACGTGTGGGCGCCCCGTGTGACTGTTGCATATGAGTTCAGCTTGTCACAAATATGGGTCATCTCTGGTTCATTTGGCAATGATCTGAACACCATTGAAGCCGGTTGGCAGGCATGTTTGTAAAAAATCAAAAATCAAGTTCTTTTTCATTCAAGTCGTGTTTTTTGCAACATATTATAAGATCTCACATTTTCTATTCTTTCAAATTTGTACAGATTAGCCCAGAGTTATATGGAGACAACTATCCTAGATTCTTTACATATTGGACTGTAATTCTTCCTCAGTTCTCTTATTTCTTTCTCTCCCAATAAGGAGGATATATATAAGTACTAATTCTTATGGGTATATAATTTACAGACTGATGCATACCAAGCAACTGGATGCTACAATCTACTCTGTTCTGGATTTGTCCAAACCAACAACAAGATTGCAATTGGAGCGGCCATATCTCCGAGGTCATCTTACAATGGAAGACAGTTTGACATTGGTTTAATGATTTGGAAGGTGAGTGTTACTTGTCATTGACAATTTAAAAGAAAAAGAAAAAGAAAAATTGTGTATGTTACTTGATCTCTAATGTAGTTTTTGTAGTTACTCAGTCACCTTCCTAATTTGTCACTTTTTGACGAAAGTCTTCAATGTCCACCACCCAATCTTTGTACATTGTCTGACTCCATAGTTTTTATAATTTTTAAATTCCATTACAAGTGAGATTTAAATTCTAAACCTCCTGTATTACTTAAAATATTTTACCAATTATTCAGTTAATTAACTACCATTTACAACCAAAGCATGAACTCACTTACAACTAAAGCCTCTGAGTTTCCTTACTAGTTGCATTACAAGGTAGTACTTAATAATAGTTATAAGAAAAAGACCAAAATGTTGTGTTTGAAATTTTTCTTCTTCATTCTTTTCCCGTTCTTAATGTTAAAATGTAAGATTCCTTTCTCATTTTCAAACTTTTTTTTTTTTCTCCCTTGTCTAAGGGTTCATTGAGCATCGACTTCTGTTTTCCTTTATCCCTTAATAAAGTAAATACTTTATTGTTTTGACCACAGATAGACATGGAAGCTTCGTATGTTAAAAAACACATTAGCCCCCACCACTCTCCTCTTGAAAAATCTCTTACATATGTAACATTGTTATCGTTCTTTAAATAATTTTGGCATCTTATTAAACTTTGAATAAGAATACAATTACAGACACAAGGAAACTGACTATGTTTGCCATTAGGCAGTCAAATACATTATGGAACTTGAGTTGTATTTCAATAACTTTTTTCTTTTGTGCACATAAAATTACTAAAATCCAAACACATCTTGCAGGATCCAAAACATGGACATTGGTGGCTAGAATTTGGATCAGGACTATTAGTTGGGTATTGGCCTTCACTTTTGTTCAATCGTTTGGGAAGCCATGCAAGCATGATTCAATTTGGAGGAGAAATTGTTAATTCTAGATCTTCTGGTTTCCACACATCCACACAAATGGGTAGCGGTCATTTTGCTGAAGAAGGATTCACAAAAGCATCCTATTTCAGAAATTTGAAAGTTGTTGATTGGGATAACAACTTGCTTCCTCCAAGAAATCTTCATCTCTTGGCTGATCATCCAAATTGTTATGATATAAGACAAGGGGTAAACAATGTTTGGGGAACTTACTTTTATTATGGAGGTCCTGGTAGAAATATCAAGTGTCCATAAAGAAAATGCCATGAAGAGTAAAGAAAAGCTATTTTTTTTGTCTATTTTTTATAATTTTCTTTTTGGATATTTCCTAGGTTTTGACCTGATTTGTTTGTTTTTTCCAATATTCCTCACCTCTTTTCCCTCTCCAATTTTCTTACAGGTTGATCATCCCTCCTTTATGACAATTTAATTACAGGGAGAATACAGATTGTTAATACCATTGAATTGTGTGGTTGTCTTCTCTCTTCTCATATTTCTTTTTCATCTCTGCTCTAATAAAAAAGTATCGTTTTTTGCCATTCAGATGCTGCTTCATTTACAAATCTTTCTTCATAAGAAGGTAAATCCAAAATATAACATTTTAATAACTCTCTCTCCATGTGGGCACCAACAAATTAATACATTGTTTAAACACACATCTGGCCAAGACTTAGCAAAATGAACCTTCTCTACAATATTATATTTTCCCAACTTGTCATTTTGTTTTCAAAGATTAAATTATATCAAGTATACTAAGGAATCTCAGTAGCCAATACAATAATATTTAATTGACTGACTGCAATAATAATAAACTCTTTAAAGAAATAAGATAAAATATAGACACCCAAACCCCATTCAATCCAGCAGGCTTTCTTCTCCATACAAGCTTGTGCTTTCCGAAATGGATTTGGTATGCAGTATTTAATTAGGGAATATTTTATAAGTTAGGAAAAACTCAAGTTTCTTTTATCATAAACCAGATGCCATTTCTCCAGAAAATCCAGGTCACAAACCCACCTAATCTCTCTCATCTAATCTTCAAAAATCACCTTCAACTGCTTATAAAAGAGTTTATTATACAAATTTGAATCCAAAAAAAAAGGTCAAATATTGCAAAACATTGCCTAATGCTTTTTAGTATAGTATTGTTGATATCTTCAGCGATTTGAAGTAAACTTTAGCAATCAAGAATCAGCAAAGATGATCAATCAATCAAATGTTTTAGATTTGATCATTGATGACAAATTTTCATTATGGTTACAAGTTCAAAAAAAGGTCTTAACTCAAAGGCCATGTTATAGGAAAAAAATGAGAATAAAACTAAAAAAATTAACCACAGTGCCTCCATTAATGATCCTAATGCTTTAAGGTTTACTTCTTTTGTCAACCATTGACCTTTATGCCTCCATATTTGAATGGAATCAAAACATTTTTAGAGATCCAATCCCCTGCTTGTTTATGAATGTTGTTCATGTAGTTCATCTTTTGATAATTTAATTTGTGAATTTTGAACTCTATTTGTGTGTTATGCAGATCCAAATGGATAAAAGCAGTGTGCCTCAATCCTTTGTAACTGATAATTACAATTCTATAGTTTTATTAATGTATACACAAGAGACATATTATTAAAAATAAATAAATAAAAAAATGTCTTAAGTCATTATGTTAAAAAATTATTGTCACTGTCGTTCATGTAGAAAATGAAAGGTTAATTTTTGTCCTTTAACTCTTACATAGCAGTAAAAATACAAACTTTAGATAATGTTTTTTTTTTTTTACAAAACTTGAATTAATCTGAATTTTAAATAGAGATAACGTTTGAATTAAAACGACATTTGTTTTATTGTTTGATATTTGAGTATATGTATTGAACTTTTTGTTTTATCAAATAAAAAACATATGAAAATCATTATTTTGACAATTGTACTCTCATGAAAAATATTATATATTTAAATAAAAATTATGTTAAATGCGACACATTTTATAATTTATAATATTTTATGAATAGTATTAAATACATATATAGATAACTAGATAGAGTATTAAATACATAGATGGAGAGATAGAGAGAAAAAAAGAGAATATCGTTTTTTTATCGATCATCAAAAAAGTTAGAACTCGATCTTAAAATTAAAATGTGTTATTATTTATATAATATACAGATGCACAAAAATATGTATATAAGTATATATCAGGGTTTCTCACGTATACAAAAAAAAAGTATATATTAAAATATAAATATATTATTTTATAATTTAATATAAAATTAAAAATTTAATAAGCATATTCATAAAAATTTAGTTTTACTAGTATTAATAAATTATAAGGTTAAAATAAATTTATTAAACTATTTTTATAACAATAATAATCATAATAACCTATATTGAATAATATACTACTATTTTTAAATTATATTAATAAAAAAATAAAAAATATATTTTTTAAAATAAATATTATCATTAACAACTATGATATTAATTTAAATGGGCCTTAAGTGAGATTTAATTGCATAAAAAATGCTGATGATATTTTCATGCTATATTTTTACTAATTTCACTAATACCTATAAAAATTTTAAAACTATAATATTTTATAAATTAATTTATATATAAATTAGAATTTTTTTTCGTATTTTTTATAACATAATTTTTTAGAAAAAGTTAATTAATTGATAACTGTTTATACTCAATATTTCTTGAATATTTTACTATATTCTTCTAAATTTTTTATGACAAAATACAAAAGTAATATAAATATTATTTTTCTTCTCAGGCACTTTTTTATCTTTATTTCTTATAATTACTTCACCTATTAATTTTTTTAATTATTAAAATTGTTATTTTTATAAAGTAATTAAAAATAAGTAAATATTAATTAAATTATATATAATTTAAAAATAATTTTATACCGCATAAATATTTGTTTATGCATCTTAAATATTTTTTAATTTAAAATATATTTTTAATACATTTAAATCATAAACCGAGTGATACAAATATATAATAAAAATGTTTAAGAAATAAGGTAAAAAATATTGAATTTAAATAGTCACAATTTAACTTTGTTTAAACTTTATATAGTGAAAATATAAAATGATTTTGATTTGTGATTGAATTATTTTGGATATTATATAAATTAATTTATAAAATAATATAATTTTTAAATATGTTTATTAATTTTTAATTAAAAATATTAAATAATAGAATAATATGTATTTAATTTGTAATATATATTTATATATGTTTTTATGTATTTATAAAACATATAAGTATTGTTCATATAGTGGTAAGTTGTTGGCAATATAAGTAAAGAAAGAACAACAGAAAAAACAGCAAAATATTCACAAAACAACAAGGAATATAACAGGAACAAAATCTTCTATATCCCAATCACATGCCAGATCTGCCATTAATATCTGGACTTATGCAACAATCGATGCGTATAAATATACACTTCTATAAAGTAATCAGATGCCAGATCTGCCATTAATATCTGGACTTATCCAACCAACAATCCTTAATATAAACAATAATGTTATTCAAATCCAAATAAATGTAAATTGTAGTGATTTGAATACACAAAATCAAGTAGGAAATGACTCACCTTTATGGAGAACCAGCAATTACACACACAATTGTGGATAACAGTTGTGTAGAAATCACCTATATGTTTTCAACAAGCTGCAACAAAACATATACAAATGATGGTTATTTCCCGTTCTTGGCTAAATTGAAAAAATTAAATTTCTAAGTTATAAATCATCTTAACTAATACAACAGGTAATTTTTTTTAAAAAGTAAAAAATTTCTAAGTTATAAATCATCTTAAACACATAATTATTTAAATTGCTTTTATAATTAGTTATAGTTATTAGAATAAAAAGTAAAAATAAAACCAAAAAATTTGTCGTGGTTTCCTTGAAACTGAAATTATTGTGAATTGAAATTTGCTTTCCCTTGGGTTAGAATTTGTCGTGTCATTGTATTTGTGAATTGAAATTTTAATAAGGTTTTTTAAATTATTGTGATCAATCATGTCAATATTAAAAATTTATATATCTTTATCCTAAATATTTTCAGTAAAAAATTGTAACCGAAAAAACAAAAGCAACAGCAAAGCAAAACCCAACTTTTTGGCTTCTGCAAATTCTAACCCAAGGGAAAGCAAAACTCAAATCATTCTCCCATCCCAAATGTTCCAATAGAAAACCCCAGAGTTAATTAGCATTCAAATCCTCATGGATTAATTCAAACGTCAATACAATACAATCCATTCCCCACCAATGACATCCACAGCAAAGGAAGAAAAAACAGGGAGTTGCGACCAAGAAAAATATCAGGAAGAAAAACAATGAAAAGCAAACAGAAATACAATATAATATAAAAGCTTCCAAAAATACAACCTAAAATTACAGTTAAGAATTGCAATAGAAGTTTTCAGAGCAACTGTACCTACGGCTGAATGGACTATAGCCCTGCCCGAGATGGTGGCTTCAGGCAACGAAGAAGACGAACCAATGGAACAACGAAGACGTCAATGGAGGATTGCGGTATGGGGATTTTCGGTGACGACAAAGGCAACCGTTGCTTCAGGCGACGAAGAAGAAGAAGAAGCTGACGAAGGGTTGCGGAGATGGTGGCTTATTACAAAAATGGCGTCCGAGGCTGGTGTGATGGACGAATGTAGCGGCTGTGGGTGGATGGTTGCTTCTGGAAATTTGGGGCTCTTTTGGGGATTTGGTAGAGGAGAGATGGGCGGTGAGAAGACTTGTTGAAAAATTTTGGTGAAAAAATTTGGAAGACACGGAGGGAAAGTAATTGGAGTCAAAGAAATTAGAAATTTGGGGCTCTTTAACAAAATAATTTTAGATCCAACAAGTGAGACTATATGTCAAACATCCAGCTTAAGCCCATTATGGCCCATCATGCCAAACATAATTTATTTCTTTTCTTTCATTTTTTTAATTAAAAAACAACGTTTCTTTTTGGGCTTTATATTTCTTAACCTCATAAATGTAATCTTTGATTTTATTCCGTTAATTCAACATTAAAAAAAATATTAAAATAAAAAAGTAATGTAAAGTATATAAAATTTTGGAGTAAATTAATGTGATATATTATATTATTGTACCATATCATATACTTTTATAAAAGTAAATAAAATATATAAAAATAAAAATAAATAAATTAACTAATACAGGATAATATTATAAATCTTTACTATTATTTTAAAATAAAATATTTATTCTCATTTTCAAGAAAAAACTTGGATTTTATCCTCCTTGTCTACTTTAAAATAAAAGATAAACCATTTTTTAAAATTTGAAATTAGGTAAGAAAAAAGAAATATTGGTGAATTTGAAGCTTCAAAATATTGGTTGTTGGTTGGTCCATTTTGATCATCAATATTCGCTTTCTATTGTCTGAATATTATAATTGTCTACATTACAACAGTAATCAATGTATGTACACACCTTGTTTACGACATTGTCTAATAAATACAACAAATTAAAAGAAAAAATTATGATAAAAAATAGAAAAAATTAAAAGGCAGCACTGAAAAAGTGGTTTTGATTTTTTTTTAAATACTTAAAATAATTTTTAACTGCTCAAAATTATTTTTAATTTTCTAATAACAATTCCAAAGGTAGTTTAAAACGTTTGTAATTAATATTTAAAAATTATTTTAAATAATTTCTTTTATATATATTATTTTAATTTTTTAAGAATAGAAACTGTAGCATTATCAAATCCATTTTTATGTATTTGGGCTCCTTTGGTGGTCCTTTTGACTTGGTCTTAGACCTTCCAAGCCCTGTTTCGCCCTTAATACCTACAACTACTTTGCCATCTCCCAGCAATATTGTAGGGTAAAGGAAATTTAGGCTCTAAAACTTGTTCAAATTAACATTTTAGTTTTTTATTTTAAATATTTTTTAATTTGATAAATTTAATTTTAAAATTTTATGATCTACACAAAAATAAAGTTAATCTTTTCAACAAAACACTAAAAATATTTAAAATAGATAATAAAAATAATTTTTTTTTATTTAGTATGATTAAAAAAAATATATTAACCAAATTAAGAAGCGTTTTCACTTGCCAGCCAGCTCACAACGGAATTGATTGATAGAAAGAATTTTTAACAAAGAGATGTTAGTTTTTCAGTTCTCTAGTAAAAATGTCAAGACTTCACTTTATCCAGTTTTTGGGTGTGATTTTGGTTACTCCATACAACCCAAAAGTTTCGCCCATATAATAAAGCACTTCATAAGCTTGGATTTTATCTCAAATAATAATAAAATAATACGACAATTGTTATAAATAGTCTATATTTATTTAATAAATAAAAATGCATTACTATATTTTTTTAAAAATTCAAATATTTATTTGGTGTTATTAATTCTTATTACATACAACTTTAATCAGCACAAAATTTTTTATTATACGTTTTAAAAAATTATACACTTACAAAATTTTTCAATCGTATATTTTATTCAAATTAAATTATTTATTTTATTGCACTTAAGAGGTAATTTATCTCCCTTCCATGGAATATCTTAGTAGAGAAAAATTATTGAGATATAAAGTATAGAACTGAGAACTTTTACACTGGACTGCCAAATTTCATCATCTTCGTATGTCCACGTAGTGTGTACGCGCCTTCCACTCGCTTGCCAAGCAGGTATCCTTCCTTCCCTGCCATGACAACACAACCAAGAAAAACACAAAACCCAAGCAACACAACTCCATAAAAACCCTGCTCAGTCTTCCTCTCGCTCTCACACACAAACACAAACCTTCAAACCAGGAAAACCCACCAAAATGACAAGCTTCAACACTTTCTACCAGACCTGGTTCGACAACCTGAACCAGTTGGTTCGACAACTGTCGATGTCACCGAGACCTCCCATCACTGAGGACCAGCAGAAGGACCTTGAACAATTAGTTGCAAAGATCATGACCCACTACACAGAATATTACAGGGTCAAGTCCGCCGCAACTGAACGAGACGTTTTCAACGTGTTTGCAGCACCGTGGGCGTCCTCCCTCGAGCGATCACTCCATTGGATCGCCGGGTGGAGGCCGACGACAGTTTTTCATTTGATTTATACGGAGTCCAGCATACTTTTTGAGTCCCATATCGTAGATATTCTTCGTGGACTCAGAACCGGTGACCTCGGTGATCTCTCCCCCGGACAATTCAGGTGAATTTATTTTCAAATTCCCATTTTTAATTTTTATTTCAGCATGCAAAAATGAATAATATAATTTTTCCTTCTGCTTACAGACGAGTTAGTGAGTTACAATGTGAAACGGTGAACGAAGAGAATGCGATAACGGTCGAGTTATCCGAATGGCAAGACTCGGCTAGTGAGTTGATGGTTAATTGCGCAGATCTCGACGAAAAAATTCGACGGTTGGTGATCGTCGTTCAGAAGGCTGATGATTTGAGGCTGAAGACGGTGAGAAGAGTGGTGGAATTGTTGACTACACAGCAAGCAGCGGAGTTCTTGATTGCTGCCGCCGAGTTGCAGTTTGGGGTCCGCAAATGGGGAATCGATCTAGACCGTCAACGTGGACGTGCATGAGTTTGATGATATTCTAATCACGATCGTAGTAGTAATGTAGTACTGTTGAATAAGTACGATAGATAGGAAATTAATATGTTTGTTTTACACCTTATTCATAATAATGGTCACTGAATTCCACGTTGACGGTGTTCATGGAACAGTCTCTTTTTTGGAAATCTTACGTCACCGTGATTGAACAGCAGGATTGACATTAAGAGGTGTTTTTGTTTTTTTAATTAGGATTTTTATATCTGTTATTGTTGTACGTGGTGTACAGTAAAACTTTAATTTTATTAAATTATTTTGTTGGAATTTTTATTCCAATCTAAAATATTTTTAGGATAAATATATTAAATAAATGATAATTAAAAATATAAATAAAAAACACTCATCATAGGATACAGTAAAAAATTTTATGGTAAAATCTTGACCGAATTATAAAAATTTATTATATAAAAAATAATCATGGTTAAAAGTTTTTATTAAAAATAATTATGATTCTAAATTGTATTAAAACGTAACTTTTATTTATTTATTTGAACAAAAATATCATTTTTATTTTTTTATAATTTATTTAAATAGACAGAATAAATTGATTAAAAAAATTTTACTTTACTTTTAAATTCGAAAAAAATAAAGCAAATATCTTATCTATTTAAAATTTTTCTATAATTTAATTTATTTTTTTATGATACTTTATATATTAATTGATATTTTATTGAATTTAATTAAATTTAGTTATTATAAACTTGTAATTGATTGAATCTGTAAAAAAAAATTTAAAAAAAATTTACTGAGAAACACTTGCTAGTGTGTTGTCTGTTAGAAAGTGCACTTTCTACCATACAACATGTTAAAAAATGTATGGAGTACACTTCTTAGCACATAACACGCTAGGAAGTGTACTTTACACACTTCTTAATGTGCTGTGCGATAGAAAGTGCATGGAGTACACTTTCTAGTATAAATGTTTGCTAGGAAGTATACTTTTATTATTAGGAAGTGTATAAATTTAATATTATATTTAAATAATTATTAGAATTTATATGATTAATTATTCTATTTAATTAAATAATATATCATATTATTAAAAATTATTATTATTATTATAATATTTAATTACATATTTTATTAAAATCTATCAAATTTAAATAATAAATTATTTATAATTATTATTAAAATTTAATCAGTTTAAATAGATTATTAATTATAGCATATTATTAAAATTTAGTATTAGTATTAGTATTATCATTACTAAATAAATAATTAATTATAATAATACAATTATTATTATTTATAATTTAAATGAATAAATAAATTATTATTATTATTATTTTAAATATAAATACTTAATTACAGAATTTTATAAAAAATATTAAATTTAAATAATAAATTATTTATAATAATGATTAAAACTAGTACTATTATTAGTTAAATAAATAATTAATTATAACAATATAATTATTATTATTATCTACAATTAATAATTAATTAATTTAAATAAATAAATAATTATTATTAGTCTCAAAATATAGAGACTTAATTACATAATTTTACTAAAAATTATTAAATTTAAATAATAAATTATTTATAATAATTATTAGAATTTAATCAATTCAAACAGTTTATCAATTATACCATATTATTATTATTATTATTATTATTATTATTATTAAATAATTAATTAATTATAACAATACAATTATTATTATCTATAATTTAAATGAATAAATAAATAACTAAAATTTAAATTTATGATTATTATTAATAATATTTATTCTTATTATTATTATATTAACAATAAATAAATAATAAATTATTATTATTATTATTATTATTATTATTATTATTATTATTATTCATACTTAGAAGTGTCCCAAGGACACTTCCAAGTAGGAAGGATTCGGAAGTATCAAATAATTATTAAATTAAATATTTAATGAAATAAATAAAAATACTATTATTATAAATAAATAAATATTATAAATATTATTAAAAATTAATAAATTCAAATAAATAATTAATTCTAGAATTTTATTATAATTTAATTAATTAAAATAATTAATTAATTATAGATTTTTAGTAAAAAGTAATAAATTTATTTTTGAAAAATTAATTAAGTTTTATTAATTATATAAACTTATTATATTTAAATAAATAATTTATTATTATTATTAAAATTATTTTAATATTTTAAATTTTCTTCAAACTTGGAAGTGCGCCCAGCACACTTCCAAGTTTGAAGAAAAATCTTAAGCTTATGAGTTCTTCGATTTTTTTTTTCAATTTTTCGGATTTTCTCATATTTTTTTTATTTTTTCATTCTAAAATACCTAAAACCAAAAAATAAAAAATGAATATTAATGATGAAAAAACTAATTTTGATAAATTTAGTGGGGCAATAGAGGCTATTAACGGGAGAATTATTGGAGGGAGAAGTGTTGTTCGTTCGTGGTTGTGGAAGAAAGTGGTGACTGTAAGTGACAAAATAAAAAATCTAAGGTAAAAGATAGTAAAATGTAATTAGGATAATTTCATCATTAAAATTTTTTATTAAAATATTTTTGTCCAAATAAATTCATATAGGTTACGTTTGAATACAATTTAGAATCATGGTTATTTTCGAATAAAAACTTTAAACAATGATAATTTTTTATTAATTTTTAAATTATTATAATTATACTCTTAATAATTTTTATAAATATATTTTAATTTTTTTTATAAATTTAATTCATGTTTTATATTTTTATTTTTCATATCACAAATAGTTTTTTACATAATTTTAATATCATTTTTATTTATTTTATTTTAAAATTTTTTATCGTTATTTATTATTATTTAATTATTATTTTTTGCACAAAATATTTCTTATCTTTTTAAAATATTGAATTATTCAGTGGAGGGTTACAATTTTTTTTTTTCAAAATTGTGTAAAATTTTATCATTTGTTATAAGATATTTTTAATGGGAACGAACTAACGATAAAAATTTTAACTTACATTTTAATATTTATATTTCAAGAACATTGGAAAAACAAACGACTTGTTATTTTGAATTATGATCTTCCCAATAGCCACGTGTTTGCATCCGCAGGTGATGCAGCTGCATGGATGCCACTTCTGTATAGCTGACGTGTCGTGATAAGAGAAAATGAGTAGATCCAAAGAGGTACGATCTTTCGGCCAATGGGAGAACAACTGACTTCTGATTTTCTGACGTGCCTTCCCGAGTTGGTTTAGGCTAAGGCATCCTAAAATACAATCCGATGTACGGTACATCTATTTATGTTTTTCTTTATACTTTATCATTATAATTTCTTATTTCTACATTATAATTTCTGAGTTTTAAAAAATTATAATAGAAGTTTGAAATATAACATAAAAATTAGAAAAATAAAGTGATATACTATACATCAATACACCATAGTTTTTCCGTCAATAGATGGGTAGAGTTTAGTCAGAGTTGGAGTTTTCTCTTGTATTTTAATTTATTTATGGAGAAGTGACATTAAAAATAATAATATTTTGACATAATTTGTTTTTTTTACTTAAAAATAATTTTTTAATAAAATAAGAATTTAAAATTTTAAAATAAATTTATTTAATAAATAATTTATTAAAAAATTTTAATTATTAAAATTTTTAAAAATAAAAAAGATAAAAAAATTGATTATTAATATTTATTTTATTAAAAAATAATAAAAATATATTTTTTAAAAAAATAAAAATAATTTAAAAAATTTATAATATTTAAAAAAATTAGTATCTAAAAAATAAGATAAATAAATTTTTTATATTTTTTAATAAAACTTATTTGTATATATATATATTAAAAAATTATTTTTTTAAAAAAAATTTATTAAAATTGATGTTTGACTTAATTTTTTTTTATAAACGAAAAAACAAACAAACGAATCTATGATATGACGTAATGGCACATGCGCGTGTGGTTTCAGCTTATATGTTTTTATAAATACGCCTTGCATTAAGAATTGTGATAAAATCCCCTACTTTCAAGCTAGTGACAGATCATTGAGCATTGAGGTGTAACGGTTGTTACCAATCTGTCAGGCAAATATCATTCAACCTTCCTATATTTTTTATAATTACAATTTTTTTAATAAAAGTTAAATTTTAGACTATAAATCCTAGATTTTTATTTTCAATTTCTTCCTTAAATTTTAAGTAATTAATATTTAACAACACATTAGCTACATAGATTAACTTAGAGATAAGTAACAAAAATTTAAAATAATTTAGTTCTATGGTTTCCATCTTCACAACTCTACCAACAGCTAATACATCTCTAGACCTAGCTGAACTGGAAAAAGATAAAGATTCATCAGGGAAAATGCTCTCTGTTTAATGTTAGGAAGATAAGAATAAGCCGGTAAACACTGGTATGATAAACCTGTATAAACTAGTAATGTTGTGTGGTCTTAAAACACTTTCTGTAACAAACTTGTGGGTTTTATACTATGCACCCATCAGACTGGAACTAAGGTCAACATCTTCGAAACCATAATTATTTTACATTTAATGAGCAAAGCAACAAATGGCAATGAAAATTGAAAACCAGAATCTTCTTACTACATTATCTACATTTTTATTACTACCAGAAAATTGTAGCTAGGTACCAGCTCTCCTCGCATGGGATGAACAAATGCTTAATAAGCATAGCCAAAAATAAAAGATATTCGATTACTCAGAGAAAGTAGAGCTTGTTTTCCATTTAGCACCATTTGACTAACTTTGTAGTTATACTAGCATAAATTTTCTTCAATGATTCTCACTAGTTTTTCATTTTCTTATCAATTGAGGTCTGGAGATTTATTATAATTCAATATCTCCACTGTCTTCTCTTCAATTTTACCCTTCTGAATGATGAAATTTATGATATCACTATTTCTCATATGCTACTCTCACAGTTTGTACTGATTTGCAATTTTAGCTAATAAAATCGAAATGATTTGCATATCAATAAATCGATTCATACTAGTACATTGTAAATAGAACACAAGTTTCAGATCTACCCATCTAGGTATAATAAACCGATATAATCCATCACCTGTTGTGCATTACTCCAATTGTTCTTTCAATGAATACATTTCTGTGTACAAGTTCTGTTGTTATCGGTAGTCTTGTTCCTAATGCAAGAATTATAAATCAGATTCTAATAAAAAGAGAGATCAAGAATGTCCATGTAGAACTGACTTGAAATTCAAATATTTCAGGTTTAATGAGAGACAAAATTCTTGATTGAAATATCAACAACATAATATTCCCAAATCCAATACTAAACCCTAAGATATCTAAAAAAATCATATATCACAATCACCCAAATAAGCCATTGAAATGTAAATTGAAGAGTAATATCATTATCAAAATCGTTTTGGAAGTAAAAATAAAGAACGAGAGAGCTCATTTGACTGTTTTTGGTACTGCAATTTCCCAGTTATCAGTCAACAGATTGATCTCCTGCTGTTTCTTCTGCGGAGACTTTCGCTCGAGTTCCCGCCAGTTGTTGATTGCAGCTGAGCAAATAACTGTATCATTGATGATATTTTTGTAACATTCCGGTCTGTTGAGGGCAGAAAGTGGTGTCAGGACGAGGGAGCTTGAGCAAGAAGCGGCTTCTGGTAGGTTTCTAGAACGGTAAGGATGAACCAAATCCCACATCGGAATAGGAGAGAAAGTTACTGAGCTATATATATAGAGTTG
>JAVXUL010105975.1:0-18991 GCA_035590515.1 Trichilia minutiflora
ATATATTTGGAGTTTGGGTGTTAGGTTGGTTGTTATTGGAAGTGCTTTGACAACAGGTTTTGTAAATGCCTTACAGGACTATAAGGGATATTCTGTGTGATTGAGTGCATCCTGCAGGTCTGTGGCATCTGTCATAGGTGGGCCCTACGGGTCAGGATGTGACATTAGTTAAGTCCATTATAGATAAAAGAATTCATAATAACACAAATTCTAAATTTTATAGTATTAAAAATTAGGTTATATTAAAGAAAAAAGATTAATTCAACTTAGAGAAAGTGAGATTTTAAGCTCATTGCAGTTTGAACCTATCTAATCTATGAATCATGTCTACAAAAAAAAATCTTTCTTTAAAAATAAATGTGAGAGGGTTAAAGAACTATTGAAACTTATGCACACAATTGTATGTAGACTATTTAACACCAAAGTCAGATGAGTATTTAAATACTTTATTATATTTATTGATGATATGTCATGGTATAGGTATACGTACTTAATCAAATACAAGTTTAAATATTTCAAAAAATTTAAAGAATTCAAGAATAAAGTAAATAAACAAACTAAAAGGAGTGTCAAAATTTTATGATCAGATCGTAAGGAAGAATATTTGAGTATAAAGTTTCATAAATTCTTGAAAAATAATGAAATAATTTTTAGTTAACCTTTCTTATATAACTCAGCTTAATAGTATAGCAAAACTGAGGAATTATACTATATTGGTTTGTAAGGCATATTCCTACAAGAATATTGACAAGTCATTAAAACTCATGATTGATCACACACACACACACACACACACACACACACACACACATATATATATATATATATATATATATATCTTATACAAAGTCTCATCTAAAGCAATTCAAAAGACTCCTTATGAGATATAACATGAAAATAAATCTAATATCAATTATATGAGAATTTAAAGTTGTCTTGTGAAACCCGTCCCTTAGTATTATGAGCCTAGTAATAAAATTTTCATGAGTTACCATACATATAGGAGTGTGTAGATCATGCGCAAGAGGGTGTGATAACTTGAATTCATTTTTGGAAGAAGATGTGTGGTATAGAAATGAGTTTATGAGAAAGAACTGGATGTTTGACCTTAAATTCATCTCTAATTAAAAAAAAAGTCCCTATCATTTTTTTAGAGCTCAGAGAAATCTTTTCAATGATATATTATGGGTTCCGTGAAGATATTATGATCAAAAGTTATGATCATTTGAAGTTATTGTCCCAAAAAGTGTAAACAAGGGGAGTATCGATACTTGGAGTATTGAAGTATCCATACTCAGCTCTGGGAACAGTAAAAGTATAGATATATAAAGCATTGATATATCGATACATAGCCTAAGAGATAGAACGTATCGATACTTGAAAGAAGTATCGATACTCTATGAATAATATGGCTTAGTATGGAGCAAGTATCGATACCTGAACTATGGTGTATCGATACTTGGGAAACAGTAATCGATACTTGGGGTATTTTTGAGCCTGGAGACCATCCCTAACTAAAAGTATCGATACATGGGGGTCATTTATCGATACCTTGACAAACATGGACACTTTTGCATATCGAAGTATCTATCCACGGGGAGCATGTATCAATACTTTGTCTATTCTGAGGACTTTTACGTGGGTATATATCGATACATGGTGACTTATCGCACATCCAAGCATATCAAAAGAGTATTTTAGTCATTTTATAATCTCATTATTTATAGAAATAGGGAATCGTCTTCTCCAGTTCCTCATTTCAATCTCTTTCTCCTCATTTTGACAGAACCCTTTTCTCTCCTTGTAAAAACTAGATCTTAGTCGTTTCTCCATCAAACTCTACTATTTTAGTTTCTATAAACTTAGAACCAACATTAGAACACAAAAATCGACTCTGATCAGAGTCTTACTTGACGGTTCGAGAGGAATCGCGAAGGAGGGGTTATAGTGAACAGTAGTCAAAAAAAGAGATTCAAGCCAAAAAAGAGCTCTAAGCTCGCCTACAGGTTTGGGTAAGCTTATCTTTCAGTCTATCTCTCTGATTAACCTATTATTTCTCATAGATCTAAGAATATATAGCTCAAGTATTGTTTATAAACCCTAAAATTTAAGAATTTTTTAATTTATCATCAGTATCGATACTTTAGAGGGCTTTGATATTTATTGGTATTAGAATTGATGAGAAAATTATAAATAGAGCAAGGTTTTATATAAGACTGTATGTTAGAGAGAGAAAAGATAGAGAGAGAGAGAGAGAAGAGTATAAGAGTAACATGAGCATGTATTATATCATATACGCACATTGTATCAGATTATAATTCTGTGTTTGTATGTGTATCCAGGTACAATAGTCGAGACGGAAGGATCTCCTCCACTAGAAGGATATCCCGAGGGTGGTTTCTCACCCCAGTACAGTGAGTAAACATATTCTTTTTCCTTCATCTCATTTTATGTTATTTATGAATGAATATAATACTAGAGATGATAGCATATGAATATGTATATGTATAACTAAAATGAGGAGGCGTTGGATGTATGTTGTGTGGTGGTCGAGTTGGGCCTTGTTTGTGATAGCATTAGGATGGTTGTGAATCCTTGATTGTTATGAATGTGAGGCTGAAAGCCTATTGTACTTGTACGTGATGATATTGACATTGTGAATATGAGGTCGAAGGCTAATTTTATATATGTTTGTGAATATGACATAGTTGAGTGTAATGGCCGAGGTACCATACTTATTATTTTGGCCTTGTGAGCCATAGATAATGTTTTTAGCCCTGTGAGCCACCAGTTACTCAATTTGCCCTAATGAACCATTATTGTTGATTCATGATTTTGTGTGCCATGGTATTGATTATATATATGGGTGAGGATTGTCCATATAACTCATGTGAAGTAGGTGAAATTTGATAGACCCGGAGTGTGGATTGATATACAGTCTAAGGTAGGATGGGTGGGATCTACTTGTCCAGACTAAAGCATACTAGCCTTATACTGATATGATAGTATTTCAACTAGGGTTGCAGATTAGCCATATAGCTCAAAGGGAGTATATGGGATCCTATAAACCAATGGACTATCCATATTTGATATTATATTGATTTTCTAGACATATACGATGTCATATTTTAATATGATTGGTTTAATAATTACGAGGATTTTTCGTAATCAATGTTTGGGCCTCTGATTTCTTTTTTATTTATTTGTCTACTCACTGAGTATTTTTCCAAATACTCACCTCTCACTTTTCCATTTCAGGCTAGTGTAGTCAGGCGCGGCATAGTATAGATGAAATGTGATTCAGCAAAATTTCTCAGGTACTTGACTCAAGTTTTTACGTTATGGTCTACTATATGAAAAAATATTTGTAATAAAGTGATTTTATGTATTTGGCTTAGTCAAGAATATTTTGTATTGTATTTTGAGACAATACAGTTGTTGATACTTGTATAATTGAAAATCTTCCATGTTATCTTATTTTATTTTATTTTGAAAATGAGTTTAAAAACATGTACTAATATCTTGCAGTTCTATAAATGCATTCTAAGTGATATGATGTATTTCTAGGCTTCGCGATCATTGTCAAGTGACCAAATAAGGTCGGGACGTGACATGCCTAATTTATATTAAGTTAGTTAACACTAATAAATCAGATGGTTAATCAGAGAAGGATCAGTTTATAGAGTATTCTAGACATTGTTTAAAATATTATTTTTATTTTTTATTTGATCAAAAAGTTTTGATTAATCAAAATACACATTTTTTAAAGAATGAATTCTTAGAAGAAGGTGGTGTAGAAAGAAATATTGAGCTTAAGGAAGAGTCTTACACTCTCAAATTGATAATAATAAAACTAAAACGGCCAGTTAGTAAACCTCTGTACCAATTCTAGCTCAAAGATCTTTTAGAGTATCAAAACCTCCCTAATGATAAGTAGGATTTTGATTCGTTCTTAACAGGAAAAGTTGATTATGTTAATGATCTTAAAAATTATAAAAAAGTTATCTTGGATAGAAATTTAAGTAAATGGTTAGAAACAATAGGTTTTAAGAAAAAAATTCATGTACAGTAATTAAGTCTGATCACTTTTTGATTTATTTAAAAGAATAGTTTCTATTGACTATAAATAAATTTTTAAGAGAAATATTAGTAATGATGATAAGATAAAAAGACCTATAAAGCTTGACTAGTAGTAATAAGATATAATAAAAAATAAGGATTAGATTATAAAAAAATATTTTTACCTATAACTATAAATAAATCCATATAAATAATATTAACTAAAGGAACATACTATGATTATAAGATCTAACAGATGTCAAGATCATGTTTCTCAATGGATTTCTTAAGAAAGATATTTATATGAAGCAGCTAATAGATTTTGTCTTTATTATAGATAGAAATAAAGTATGCAAGTTGTTTTAATCCATTTATAAATTTAGGTCAATTTTAAGAAGTTAGAACATCCGATTTAATAAGGTGATTAAATCGTTTGATTTTATAAAAAATTTGAATGAATTTTATGTTTGCAAATGAGTTAAAAATTATGCCATCATATTACTCATAGTATATATAGATGACATATTATTGATGACTTAATGTTGGTACGATGACTGAGGTTAAAATTTAATTATCAAGAACTTTTTTAATGAAAGATATAAGAAAAACGACCTATGTCCTTAAAATTCGTATTTATAGAGATAAAACAAAAAAGGTAATTTGACTATCACACAAATTATACCTAAAGAAAATACTGAAAAAAGTTTAGTATAGAAAACTCTGAAAGAGATCTCTTACCCTTCATACATGGTCTTTATCTTTTTTAAAATTATGGATTTAAAAATTGATAAAGAACAATAGCAAATATGTAATGTGTCTCATTCTTTAACTATAGGTAGTTTAATGTACGCGATGTATGTACATAATTTGATATAACATATGTTATAAGTGTTACGAGCAGATATCAAGCCAGTCTAAGAACAAAACTTTAGTCGATCATAAAATCAATCTTTAAGTTCTTGAAAAGAGTAAAAGATTTGATTTTGAGTTATGAATGTTCAAAGTTAAACATTCAAGGATACTTAGATTTTGACTTTCAGTCAAATATGAGTGATATAAAGTTTACACTTAGATTTGTTTTGTATGTAATGGAGATACTATTAGTTAAAAAAACTCTAAATAAATAACGATAAAGGACTCTACTATAGAAACTAAATATATTTTAGAAGTAATAAAAGAGGTTATTAGGATACGTAAGTTTATGTCTAAATTAGGTGTAATTCTAAATATGACTTATAAGATAATCGTATTTTGTGATAATATTGGAGTTATTGTACAAGTAAAGGAAACAAAAGCATATAAGAAGTCTAAGTATATTTAGCATAATTATCATATTTTAAGATAATTCGTTACAACTAGAGAGTTAATTATATAGAAGATACTTTCAGTGAATAACATAGCTAATTCACTAACTAAAGCGATGACACTAGAGTAGCTAAAACTTTATCTTGAGAAAATGAGTATAAGATACAATAGCAAATGACTTTAGTTAAAAAATTGTTAGTGTGTATCCTAAAAATCATTTATGTTAGCAATTTTAAGACGATGATCTTGTATTATATTTTTATCAATAATAAAACAAAGAGTTCTTTATTTATATAGTAAGTTATTTTTTTTATTATATCATGCAATTGAATAAAGTATGTATATGAATTATTTAAATAATTTATTTAATTGTTAAATGAAATTATCAAAGATATTCCCTACACAATTGGTATTGATTAAGCAATAATATTAACTAGTAAGCATATAAAATATTTTCAGTGAATATCATGAGATCATATTAGTACGAGTAATAATAAAAGTTACGTCATAAGAACACTAATATAAATTAATAGCTAAAAAACTATTTTTTAAACATAATCAATGAATGATAAATTATATGATAAGCATGTAGTCAATAATTTATTGTAAGATTATGTTAATATGCAATATAATCTTTTAACCTAAGAAATCATAGTCAAATCTTATATAAGTACATGATTAGTCACATCCTATATAATAAAACAAGTTTGATTATGTGTTATTCATATAAAGATTTAGATGATGATTAAAATAGGATCCGTTAGTTCGATTGATTGAAATGAAAGTTTTCACTTATTCTATTTGAATTCGAGTTTGTAGATGGACATTGATAATTGTATTAAATCAAAGTTTTTTGGGATCAAAACACTTTAATGTCACACAAACGAGTTTCATAATAACAAGTTCAATATATCGATCAATGATTCGCAACTATATCAAGTTTAGGATCTTGATATTTCTTGAACCTTTACTTGATTAAGATCGGACAACGAAAGATCATAATCCACATGATACATAAGTCAACATAAGATTTGATGAAAAATCTCTTTCTCGTAGTTTAAGAAGTATGACACATTACTAAATGTTACTAATAGTCTTTGAGTTTTTGAAGAGTTTAAAGCCAAAATATATATATATATATATAATTATTTAAAGTGTTAATGAATTTTATTATATATTTAAATGTAATTTATTATAAATATGATTTCTTGATAATATTGATTATCCAAAGACTTGTTTATAAAGTCATTAAGTCAAATAAGTAAAATAGAAATAAAATATTTATTTAAGACATCTTTACAAAATTTGATTATTGTAAAATAGTCCAAGGGTGTATATATATATATATATATATATATATATATATATCGTCAAATAGTTTGCTGGTTAGTTAAATTTACACATTTTTTATAAGATCAGTTAAAAAACTCTCGCCGAAGATTTTCTATCATTGCTTTTTTAGTGTTTTGATGATGAAAATTGAAGAGATTTCGTATGTTTGAAGCTTTTTTTTTCATTAAATTAAGTTGATAGGAGTAGGTAAAATTATTTTTGTTACTTAATTTTAATATATATTTTGATATATATTCATATAAAGTATGAGATACTTAAAGACTTACAATTGTTTTTACATGTAGATAGCTTATAACCCTTCAAGAAAGCATCCAAACAAGCTACAAGGGCAAAAAAATACGGCATCATTAATGTCTGTTCTTAAGAGTTTTGGAAGAGCATATACTAGTTCCAAAATTCTTCAAAATCGCTCTATGTTTTGTATTATTTTCAGAATCTCAATTCCATATATTCACCTTTGCTAGCTCATGGTTCTTGTGAAGGAATCAGTTGCTTCATTTGACCAAATGAAATTAGCTAACCTTAGAACAACACAGCAATTATCAATTCGATATATAATTAATCACCTCGAAACAATTATTAATTCGATAGGCACCCACGTTGGCCCGTTTGATCGAAGCAAACGATGCCTTTCTCCAACAACTCATTCGACATATTGAGAAGAAGACATGTAACTTTGCATCAGCAACAGCCCACATATTACAATTATGATTTTGGGACCCTCCACTAATTAATGTTTTTAATTAAGACCAGATTAAATTAAAGTAAGCTGTTGTTGGTTGTGGGAAGATCGTAATTTTGTCTGCCACTCTTAAGCAATTATGTCAACTTATGATTGTGGGAATCAACCAAGCCATCAATTGAAAGGTCTCTCAGCCATCAAAAGGGATTTGATTTCTCCATACATTAGAGAAATCGTCCTCCAATAGCAAAGAGGGAGAGAACTCTGATGGAAGGCACTTTAGGGCAAGTGGGTCATTGGCAATTTGATATGATAAATTTCACTGAATAAAATTGTGGGGTTTCATCACATAACGTATGTCTTTGCTATTCTCTTTTCGTACAAGAAAGTAATTTGAAGATAAACTAAAGAGTCCCCTCTTAATTTTGTCAAAATTAATACTAATCACTCTCTACTTTCAAAGTCATAATACCCTTTATCGAAAAAGAAAAGTCATACTACCCTTCTAATATATAATTTGTATGAATGTGACGTATTTCCTGCCTGCCTCCATTATTACAAATAGGAAAGAAAAGGTAGTTCAATTTAATTAACACACTACAAATTGTGTATACATGAAAGATAAGAAAAGCATACGCAAGGGATATTATGTATTGAAAAATAAAATAAAGCCTAAGAGAAATTCATAGCCGTAATTTGAATAGATACCAATCTTTTTTAATTGATGTACACATCATTACACAACACACGAAAATTAGGAGAGTTTGTCCAGCATCTAGGATTCACTGTCCCTCGAACTGTGCAATAGTTTTACCTTATTCTCCCTCCCCTGTCTGTACTGAAACATTGACATCATAAAATCAACCTCCCCTGCCTGTATGATCAGGTGACGAAATTATGATATTGAAGATGCCTGAACAGAAGAGAGATTTAGGTGGCGAACATATGGACCCTGAAACGTCCTATATTTGTAATAAGATATGGTGATCTGACAATTGGATGTTTCCACTTTCCTAAGAAGTATGGACTAAGAAACAAGGGGCGGTCGAAATGGACGTATGATCAGAAAATCATGAAAAATGGTAGCAGACTTTTCAGAAATCATCATAATTTGATTTGGAATGTAAATAAGCCCCCACTTTGAACGGACAGATTTTACACCTGTGTTACTCTCGACTCCCTCGCTGACTCGTCCAATCTCTTCATTTGTATATTTTAATAAAACTTTTTGTTTCCCAAATTCTCACTGATTCCAATTATAGATACTTGACCTACTCTAGTCTGTAGCTATGTATTTCCTCTTCCATGGAATAACCTAGCTGCTGTCAACTAAACAATTTAATTAATGAGATCGAGCTAGACAAAGTAATCATGGATAATGAATGCATGTTCTTTTTGTTGCGGTTGGTAATCGGTTCTCACTTCCCACATATTTTATGGAAAACTTTTAGTCTTCGCAAATTTGATAATAAACGAGACACAAATCAGATAGGAAAAGCCATACTAGCTAGGAGCCGAGAACAACTTTGATGTAAAAGTTGTAATTTTTTTTTATGTTTTATTGTAATTAATCTATTTTCAATTTATATATAAAAACTTTTATGTGAGAGAGCCTTAAGAGAATCACTCTATATATTCATTATCCATATTAAAAGTTTTTAAAGTACTTTTATTAGTGATTGATTTCAAACTAATTAATTAAATACATATGATGAGATTTTATTAAATAAAAATATAAATGATGTGATATGAATCTAAACTGTTTCATCTAACACTTTTTCAAATATATATGTGACACAAATGTATAATATGTCCAACCCCAAATAATTTTGTCAAAAATTAAAGTAAAACACTAAAAAATAATAAGGTTTTAAGGTTATTCGGTATTAGTTATTTCAACTGGTGAAACTTCTTATAGTGGTATAAGAAGTATGATATTCAAGTCTTGCTGACACCATATTAGAGAGAGATTTTATTTATTTCTTGTAAAAGTTTGAAAAAATAAATAACACTGGGGTTACTGTTTCATAGAAGAATACTAGTTCTTTTATAATATATGTGTTGATTTTAATCCATTCAAACTATTTTCTAAGCTAAACCATACTTTTAACAACATCTAAGACGATGTTATTCTTCTATTAAATCAAAATTTATTCCGAAGAGATTCTGATAATCCCCCCGGGCCCTCAATATGCTTGGAAAATGAACGGTATGCAAATTGGTCTTTACATGAAGGTATATCATGCACAATGAACTTGAATATAGATAGATAGATAGATAGATAGATAGAGACAGAGATATATATCTAGATGCGGTGTGATGGAGTCGAAGTATAATTTTGTCACCATCCGAATTCAACTAATAATAAGAAGTAAAATTTGATGTTTAGTAATTTATAAGTTCGAGTAATAACAGATTAAAAAAAAATTTAATATTTAGTGGGTTATAAGCGGTTTCACACTCTCATTCTAACTTTTAATATATTTATGTATATATATGTATGTATAAATCTTAATTATCAGCGGTACAAAATGTTACTAATAAAATTAGGTCAGATTATCTTCCTTTAATTTATTTGGCTAAAAGAGTAAATACTTTCCAATTTTATTAATTATTCATTCATCTTCCAAATCCACAATTTGTCATTTAGATCTAGAAACCATGATAAAGAGTTAATGAAGTCCACAGATTACTTTCCTACATTAAAAAATAGTGCTCCATAAATTGATTATTTTACAGTTGCAAAATTCATTCATGTCATTAGTTTGTCTGGTGTTTATTCATGGTGGACCAGGTGCTTGTTCACACTGCAATGTAATTTCTTTTTTATCTAAAGCTTTAGTTTGTTAGTTATTAATAAAATAAAAAATAAATTTTAACCGTACATCCATAAATTAAAATGTATACATATCAAAACAATCCTTTAAAAAATTAATTTAATTTAATTTAAGAGAATTTTTTATTTATATTTTTTTTCTATTAGTAGTTAATTATAAATTAAAATTTAATAATAATAATACTAAAGATACAAATTTTATATATAATAATATTATATAATTGTCATATATTTTATATAATTTATTTTTTTCCTCTTCAAAAAAAATAAAAACATATTGCAATGACATAATATTACAGCAACATTAGTTTGTATAATAATATTCATAAATTATATACAAACAGTTTTTTTAAAAAAGTTAGTAATGATATAGATAAAAATACTCTATACAAGTTATGAGATACAAAAATGTATACCATGATAGTATTAGATAAATAAGAAATAAAATTAATATAATTAATAATAATAAATAGGCAATAAAAAAAAATAATAATAATAATAATAATAAATAGAGTAATGTTAGATATACAAATTTTTATACAAACTCAATCATATATACAACAAATTAATGTGAGAGAGTTTTATTACTGTCACATGTGTTATATTTTTATGATAATAAAAAAAATTACAAAAGTAAAAAGAACATAATTATATCAACTAGTTTATTCAAAATTTGTATTTATAAACTTATTATAATAAGTAATATGAATTATATCATAATTAATATTCTTATAAAATTTTTGTTTTATAAAGAATTTATATTTTTAATACTATTGTTAAATAAAAGGTTGGAATAAAGAGAGAATCCGAATTATTTAGATAACAGAGAAGCTTTTTGTTTGTATACAGGAGAGTATCGACATCAGATTAATTATTTTTATGCCAAATCATAAAGAAGAGAAAAGATAAAATAGAAACAGCCTAAGCAGTACTGTCTTATAATATAAAGGAATACCACTGATCGATATTCCAATAAGTTATTCCAATTTCCATCTCTTTGTCTTCATTCCTTCCTATATAAATATATGCCATTTACACTTTCTACATTTCAAAAAACTTGCTCCTCTACAACATTACAATTCTCCTTTCCTACATCTTACACTACCTATAACTCTTTCATGGCTTCCTTAACATTTTCCTCTGTTAGCTGCAGCCTAGACCAGTCGACTGTGACTGCAGTTTCAGATAAGTCTAACCCTAGAAAAGATATCGGATTTTCGTTAGGGAAGGGAAGCTTTTCTAGGAAACATGATGATCGAAACTTAACCATCACAAATGTTAGAAGCCCACAAACGCCTGTGATGATTCCGTTGCCGGCAAAAGAAAAATGTCCTGCTGAAACAAATCACGTTGCATGGACAAGTGTTCGACAAGAACGATGGGAAGGAGAGCTTGTTGTTGAAGGAGAAATCCCATTATGGCTGGTACGTGACTTTCAAATCTATTTACAGTTTGGTAGGTATGAATACTCATGACTGATTTCAGAGAATACATATCTCCTTATAGATTTGGTGTTCATTTATTACTCAAAGATGATTTACCTTAATCAATTATACGCTATTCAGAACATTAACTAGATCCGAAGACATTGTGTAATTTCCCCCCTTCAATTGATTTTCGGTTCCGCTTGAAGATGATAATCTATCATACGACAGACTTGTTCATACACGACAAAAAATTTATTCTTTTAATGAACTTCCAACATACCAAGAAACAGCTTTGTATCGTTTCCTTTGTAACTTTCTCCCACAAAAAGGCCCTTGACAACTTTTAAGTGTTGTCTGTCTTTAATGGAATGGAAGGGATTGAGGTTAATTAATATTACTTACTGATCTTACGTATTTCAGAGTATCTACTAGAAATAGAATATACCATGTATATTCCCTGGTTTCACTGTTTTATACGGATATTTTATACTTTCATATAACTAAAAAATAATAGTACCCACTTCGAAATTGTACCCTAAGTTCATACCCTATCATTTCTCTTTCTTAGTATTCCAATCTAAAAATTAGATCTCATGTGTACAATGCAACCACGACTTTAACCAATAAATAATTAAATTTTTATTATATTACCATAAAAAATTGAAAATAAAAAATAAGCAAGCATTTGATTTACTATATAGAACACTTAATTAATTAATGGGGCTAATTGCATGCAGAGTGGCACATACCTAAGAAATGGTCCCGGTCTGTGGCACATAGAGGACTACAAGTTCCGGCATCTCTTCGACGGGTATGCGACACTAGTCAAGCTTCACTTTGAGAACGGCTGTTTAATCGCCGGCCACCGTCAGATTGAATCCGAGGCCTATAAAGCTGCAAAGAAAAACAAAAAATTATGTTATCGTGAATTCTCCGAGGTTCCAAAACCTCATAATTTCTTATCATATATTGGAGATCTTGCTAGCCTCTTGTCAGGTGCATCCTTGACTGATAACGCCAATACCGGTGTCGTTAAGCTTGGAGATGGACGTGTTGTTTGCCTTACGGAGACACAGAAGGGGTCGATAGTAATCGACCCAAACACCTTGGATACGATTGGAAGATTCGAATACAGTGACACACTAGGCGGCTTGTTACATTCAGCCCATCCAATAGTGACAGACAGTGAGTTTTTGACGCTGTTGCCTGATTTGATAAACCCAGGATACTTGGTGGTGAGGATGGAGCCGGGTACTAATGAAAGGAAGGTTATTGGACGAGTCAACTGTCGAGGTGGCCCTGCTCCGGGTTGGGTCCATTCGTTTCCGGTGACTGAGCATTACGTTGTTGTTCCTGAGATGCCGTTGAGATATTGTGCACGGAATTTACTGAGGGCTGAGCCCACACCATTATACAAATTTGAGTGGCACCCTGACTCGAAAGCATTCCTGCACGTAATGTGCAAAGCTAGTGGCAAGCTTGTAAGTCCGCTCCACTACTTTGTTTTTGGTTTCTTATAAAATTATTATCTAGTAACTGATGATTTTATTGGATGTTCTTCTGCTAATATGATTTTTTTTGTTGAACATTAACATTAAATGAAGGTGGCAAGTGTGGAAGTGCCATTGTACGTTACATTCCATTTCATTAACGCATACGAAGAAAAAGACGAAGATGGGAGAGTAACAGCGATCGTTGCTGATTGTTGCGAGCACAATGGAGACGCATCTATTTTGGATAAGCTTAGGCTGAATAATCTCAGGTCCTTCAATGGTGAAGATGTGTTACCAGATGCTAGGTATCAGACAGATATAACAATTTGCACAGAATCTTTCGTTGTTTGCTTCTTAATGGTCAATTAGTATATAGTACAGCTTCAAATTCGGGCGGTGATTCCAACCCACCGTCCAAAATAATTTAGAAAATTTAAAATGAAAGGTGAAAAGCACGTTTGATATTATTTTACATATATTATACTTCTCTCTAAAACGGAAAAAAAAAATACCTCCCAGTGCCAATGCCATTCAAAATATTAGGAGTTTCGAGAGCAATAGCCTTAATTGCTAGAAAATGCACGTTAATTTTGCATTTGTGCATACATGTGCCATAGAGGTTTCCTGGATACTAGGTCAATAAACACATGCGTAATCTTTGCTTGGAAAAAACATCATCCCAAATTAATAGGAGATGAGAGACTGTACAACCCTTTTTCTTTTCACTCAACCCTTTTAGAGGTCTACAAGTAAAATTAAACCTTTACAATTATGCGAGTTGTTTAAACATAAGCCAATGAAAATGAATTCAACAGAGTTGGAAGGTTTACAATACCATTTGATGGGAATCCATACGGCAAATTGGAGGCAGCACTGGAACCAGATGAACATGGCCGAGGAATGGACATGTGCAGCACCAACCCTGCATATTTGGGAAAGAAATACAGATATGCCTATGCTTGTGGAGCCCAACGCCCATGTAATTTCCCAAACACCCTCACGAAGGTAAGAAAATCATCTCTAGTAATTAGGAAATAGAAGATCATGCATAAGTGCGCAGACTGAATGATCTTATAATTAGTATGTAACAATTTTATGTTCATTGCAGCTTGATTTAGTAGAAAAAAAGGCAAAGAATTGGCACGACGAGGGTGCTGTGCCATCGGAACCTTTCTTCGTGGCTCGGCCTGGAGCAACAAAGGAAGATGACGGTGATCGTTTTGTGTTATTTATTTTTGCCCTTTTTATCCTGTAATTAAAATATAATTCTTTTAATTATATATATACACACAGCGTTGCTTGTCTTAGTTGTCTAGACCATGCTTCTATTTTTGTTTAGGTCAAACTAACCAAACCCTAAATTATTTGGAAAATATGATTTCTTATGCCTCCTTGTTTCTTCATCTTACATTGCAGGTGTGCTAATCTCGATGGTAAGTGAAAAAAGTGGAGACGGGTATGCACTTTTGTTAGATGGATCCACATTCGAAGAAATTGCAAGAGCTAAGTTCCCTTACGGTTTACCATACGGTTTACATGGATGCTGGGTTCCAAAGAAATAAAATCCACCAGCTGTATATGTATTGGCTTATGTCGATCGGCGTTCCATTTTAAAATTTCATGCTTTCCATTAGGGACTACCGACTTCTGTATAAGATAAAATATTTCAAATTTCAGATTAAAAGAATAATAAATGTAAGAAGTATTGATGTATTGAAGCCCAATCCTTTAGTAAAAAGGCCAGATAGTATTCATCATAGTAAGGGTGAAATCTTTGGCATCCGTTTGACCTAAGAAAAGCCCATTAATTGAGCTCATGTAAGTAAAAAAAGCCAAGCGCAAAAGTTCTCTCATGGCGCCTCGCCAGCATCAAGAACATGGCTTGTACTATTATCATTAACGTCAGTCACGCTACAAAATGGCTATTTTGCAGTTATCACCAGTTAACTTCCTAATTCAACGCATATGTAAGAGGTAGAAAAGTTCTCTTCATCAAAAATTAAACATCACACCTCCCATTTCCCCTCAACATCTGAAAGGACCTGTTCATCTCAACAACAGTAGGCAATCTTTCCATAATTCCATTGACTCGTATTCCCCATAAAATAATAAATACAAAGACTGCAACATCAAAACTTTAATTCAATTGCTGAGATGCTGGCAGAAGATACAAATTTGATCACGTCTGGCCAGTGTAAACAGCATCAACATCATCAAGTTCAAGTAACTTAGACATAAAGTCCCTGTTCAAGTTCATAGCTTCATCATCTACCAGAAAACCAGTAGATAACACCAGGTTGGAAATATGAAATAGTTCAAACAGCAACACTTTAAGCCGGCACTAGGAAAACAGCTGCAAATCCTTTGTATATTATCACATTTATAAAAAAGCATATTACCAAAGCATTGGGGATTATGCCCTATAGATAATGACAATTCCTATTATCAGTCCAACAATAGGCAAATGCCTTTGACATCATATACAATAAGCATTCCACAAACGTACAGAAAAAACAAATAAATTATAGCTGAGATTAGAAATGGAAAACATATCACCAGGCCAATGGTAGACAACATATACCAAAATAGTTGTTATTGGAAGCAACTCAGAACCATTATAAGTCTCAAAATTTATTCCTTCTTCACACAGCTTTGACTTTATAGCCAGGTAATCCTCTTATGAACTTACAACTTTATAATAGCTAACAGAAAAGCTAATAATGGTTAGAACATTCTAAAGTCATAGTAGCAGAGTAATTATAGGCAAAGTTTTTTCATTAATAGCCAAGTTTTGCATCAAAATTTAAATTGGAGAACCTGTAGAACTGATTTATACACAGTTTCCGTCATTTATGCGATATACCCATGTTATGCTCCACTGATTGAAAATCCCTTTCAATGGACACCAGAACTTCACAGAAACACATAAATATAAAATATATATTGCACGCTACAAGACCTACCATATGCCAACACCAGAACACAATAAAATGGTCCAAGTAGGTCTCAGGTCATCATCTATCTAGAGAACACCTAACTATCATTGTATTGACACCTGATCTACAATTGAACTCCATCATTATCTGTATCCATAATCAGTTTCGAAATATATAAGATAAGAATTATATATCTGAAATATTCTTACAATTCTGAACCACTGTCTAACCTAACTCTTAATTTGCCAACCCTGATGCTCTGTGTAGTTCTCACAAGAATCTACCTACATCACTAACCATCACCCTCATCCACCATCATTACTTTGCAGTTGATTGTAAAATTATTGGCAGCATATATAGCATAATTTTACATTAATAATGAAAAGCAAGAGATGGGACTGAAGCCTGAGAAAAGCAGATCAGCAGCATATTATTATCAGCAAAGAAACTGTGAAGCACTACCTCATTAGTATCATGTTCATATATCAGAGGTTCAATAACATCCTCAGCATCCCTGACTTATATTTACAACTCGATCACGTCTGAACTTGAACAAAACAGATCCTGGATCCGCTATTTTCTCCCCATAGTCCTTTACTACCTCTCTTACGTCTGCCACAGAGCGGTTATCTGTAAGGACCTCAACTACCATACTAACTCCACCATACCCATAAGCCTGAAAATAGTAAAGCATTTTACTTGAAGAGCCAACAAAATCCTACTTATGTATCAAAAGGAGGAAAAATATTGAGACTGCCCACACAAAGGAAACAACTTGATGATCGCCTGTTACAGCAACATCCAGATAAAATGGTCAATAGTTTTGAAACCAACCTCATATATTTTCTCAATGTAAGCTTCCCATCCCTTCTCCGAAGTTCTCTTAATATTGTGCTCCAGAATGTCTTTAGGTACATCCAGCTCCTTGGCTTTCTCGAGAATAGTAGCCAGAACAGTATTTGATATGGGATTTGGATCATCTTTCTTTACATTGCATCATCCAATACAGTGACAGCAATCTATTAATTTAGTTCCTATTTTAATGGTCAGCAATGTTCCATAATCTCTTTTAATTTTCAACTCAGAGACTAACTTATGCATATACTACTGTCTTTCCCATCCTTGAACACAGTTTTGCCTTATTGCATCTTGAGCCCCCTGCATTAAAGCATATTCAGAAATTATCTAAAAGAAGAGAAAAAAGTGTCTTCACAAATCTATAATTTCTCATTGACAAAACTACTATCAATCGCTCCTCCACAATAAACAGAGCATATTCCAGCTCGCTTAAGCATCAAACGAATGCTTATTCCATCAAAATTCATGCCAAAATCAATTTCTATATTCCTTTTACGCCAAAAATGCAGATGAAAATTAGTAATTTAACATGCATCGACTTATGATATTCTTCCAGTCAATATCAAATATATCCTCCAGGGCAACTTACATATACAAAGACAATGATATCGTAAACCATGAAAATTTCAGAAACGCCACCACTAAGATTTCAAGGAAAATTTTAGGTAGACTTTATCTCAAGAAATTTCAGTTAGGTGTTTTATCAAACAGGTAGACTACAAGTGACTTTATAAATCATACGTCAACAGCCATTTAATAAGCGAATATAGAAGAACAGCCAAACAAGTATGGAATTATAGTCAAGAAACAAATATACAATCAAACGATAACTAACATTTATTCGACGAAGATGAGCATAGAATCAAACGAAAGACAGAGAAAAAAAAAAACTCTAAACCAACAATGCCACTTATAGAACAAGCGCCTAATCATATCTATAAATGATATAAAAGAAACAAAACCACTAATGACTAACTCAGAGAGAGAGAGTGTGTAAAGGAGATACCTTTCTGCCAGCAATTTTGCAAGAATGCCTTCCCGTACAAACAGGTGAGAATGTCTTACAGTATTTCACTTCGTATAACGAAATCCACGAAGTACATGAAGATATTGATGAAGTAGATGATAACAGATTCCTATTAAACAACCCATGTTTTGACACTGCAAATGAGTTCGGGGAGCAGTTTGAGGAGACCCGTTTGAAATTCTGTGAAGAATTGCACCTACTGCTCTTGTTGAAGAATGGGAACCCATTTTTTTCGCCTGTTTCGGTTTATGGCAGCCGTAATTTCTAGTTCGTGTCGCGGTGATGATATATCTGTACGATGGTAGTGGCTTGCGTACTTCCAGGCTTAGGCAACCGTACATGCATCTGTACATGTAGCAGCACTTTAGCACGTAGGGCCACGGACGGGTTGACATACAGGCCAGACAATCAAAGGTATGAAAAATTGGGCTGGTTGTAAAAATGCTTGTCCTCATGTTCTCAGAAATTGGACATTATATTTTGGCAACAAAAAATTGCATATAATCCTTCGGTACAAATGCTTGTCCGTCCGTATGTTCTCAAAAATTACCAAAAAGGGACTACTAACAACAAATGAAAATTGTTTTTCATTAATTTTTCAATGAGCACCATAACATCCATCCTTAACATACAAAAGTGAGCCTCAAACCAGATTCTAAAAACTTCTAATTACTCAAATTCTGTCAGGCTTCGCTGTCCTACCAACCCGAGAAGCTCCCCTAAACGTCGTCTGACGATTGAACTTTGAACTAGGAAATGTAGGGCTTTACCCCGTAGGGAGCCCTTCCAGAAATTCTCCGAGGCCCAGGCCAAACCCAGGCCCCAGAGGGGGTTTGGAAATAGTTTTCAACCAGCAATAGACGCGCCTCGGTTAGAACCTCATGAGCTGCGTCATTGCCGTTTGAGGAGACCCGTTTGAAATTCTGTGAAGAATTGCGCCTACTGCTCTTGTTGAAGAATGGGAACCCATTTTTTTCGCCTGTTTCGGTTTATGGCAGCCGTAATTTCTAGTTCG
>JAVXUL010106030.1:0-18982 GCA_035590515.1 Trichilia minutiflora
AAACTTGCTGCCTTGTAATTGGACCATTAGGCATGTGTAGCTTGTCTTGCTGTGTATTGTGGCGTTGAACCTCCTTGTCAAGACTGGTTGTATCATCCTCTGAGTAAATGATAAATATCAGGCGTAAGTTATATCTCTCAGTTGAAAACTTATCAACTCTACTGACCCTGCTGGTGAGCATCCCAAGGCAGTGTATATCTGATGAGACTTCTCTAAAAATCTACTAGGATCTAGACTAACTTCAACCCCTGTAAAAGTTAGTGGGTGCATCTTTTAAAAATCCTGCAGGGTCACCACTAATCTCTGCCCTCTTTTAACGAAAGCCTAAACAGTTTGCTAAACTTCTGGATCAGGCTGAGTAGGAAGAACTTGAGCTTGTCGTTGAGAAACCAAATCTATCAACACTTCCACAGCATGCCTCTGCATCCCCTCAACGAGATTTATCTCTTGCCTATCCTCCACTCTCTCATCAGGCACTTCAGGTTCCTGAATATTAGACCTCGGCCTCTACCTTTACCTTGACCCCTACCTACTTAGCCATGGATTATAGTAAGATGTACTAGAGGTCTAGATGAATCTTAGTCTGAAGAAGAAATCCCTTGTTTCTTATCGGAGGGATTTTGATTTCAGGAAAGCATAAATTAACTGCTAAGATGAAAAATCACAGGTTAGATAACTACAATTTAATCTTACGTTATCTACACAAAGAAGATGCATTAGACTATCCAGACACTTAAAGAGGCAATACCCCATACAGAAGTATCTTGGACATAATATACATGCAAGACATTGCACTCAACTTATAGCCACCGACATCTAAACCATGCTCTGATACCACTCTGTCACACTCCGATAGTTGGGATCGTGATGGCATGGAAGTAAGGATATCTCACCCCCACAAGCCTTAGACAGACTTGACCGATAACCTGTAATACAAATAATATGTATACAATGCAAGGTTATAAACCAAGGGCTCCATGCCCATCATGACCATATACTCATATACCAAAAGAATACAAATGTATATCCATATATATACAGGAATATACAAAAGACCTATAAGCAACATAGATGTCTATATATATACTATCGAGCGTTGAGCTCCTAATAGACAAAATAATAGATCCATACAAAATATAATCTCTAGGTGGCTGTGAGGAGATTTTGGAACTCCAATGCTTTTTACGAAAACTCTACTCGTCCTCACCTAAGAGAAGGTCCTGCACGCACTAGGAACTGTGGTAAGGTGAGTTTGAGAAAAACTAAGTGAGTAGATACTGAAACAGTATAAAACTGTATAAATATATATATACCCATAAAAACATATGTTTGAAGTTAAATCATTTACAGATGAAACTATAATATCAAGACATCTAAAGCATGTTTATAAACTTGTAAAATTATATTTTCAGAGGGTTTAATAAAAAAGGAAAGTATGCAGAGATACATACAGAAGTGTATTAGAGAACAGACCATCCTTCGCCCCCCTACTTTTCGTATATACCGATATTTCTACTGAACAAATAATAGAATGTACTTTTAAAGCACATGTATTGTCATTCCTTTTAGCTTCTGACTATGGTAAAAAAAATATACAATACAAACTAAACTTAGATATCAGAAATAAAGAGAAATAAAAGTAGAGAAAATCAAAAATAAATATAATAATTTTTAAGTAAGTTATAAAATTTTCTATTGGATTATAATATTCTAAAACTAAATCAAATTAACTGGTCATTATTGTATTGGGCGTATTTCTATTGGACAGCATTTTCCAGGACTTGAAAAGAGGGTTTCAAATCAAATACACGAACGCAGTTGTAGAGTTGTCCAGAAAACTTTTGCTCAACGATTGCCTAAGCTCCTAGCTATCAAAATTCCGAGCAAAAAATATATACATTCTCAATCAATGCCTAGCTACAAGAAGTTTTACGGTGGAAAGCCTGAAAATATATGTAGACAATTCAAACAGAATTGGTCTTTGTTTTGGCTGTCAAACCCGGTATACCTTTTTCTGGGAACCTAATTTCTATCCGGTATAAAGAAGAATTCCCAAATCAATTGTTTGAACAACCATTCATTACTTCGCTTCCAAGCTAGAAGCTCTATGAAGAAACAAGAGTACAGAAAATGCGTTCCAATATAGATTCTGAAACCATAACCCACAGCCCAATCCGAATCTAAAATTAAAAAGATACCCACATGTCATAGAACAAAGCAATTCAGAAACCCACAAATTGATGTAACAAAAAATCATTAAAGGAAGCAAACTGGAAATCATATAGCCGCTAACCAAAAACCCAAATAATTAAAAAACACTCACGGTACAGAAAAAAAATTGAAATTTAAACAAAATTCATCCATGTAATTGGGCAGACATATCATCAGAGGCAGAACACAATAAAATATGCAATAGAGATCTATAAACGACAATTTTTCCGATAAAAATTGACTAAATTTTCTATTGAAATCAACGATGGTTAATTAATCACAGTGAACTCAAGATCCCCTTTGTCTAAAGTTATCAACCAAAACCCTAAATCTGTAAATCTGTCATTGCAGTTACTCTCTAGATTTGTTTCCAAAAATGGTTTTTTTCTCTACATACAAAATTATTCTACGTACTATTTTTTATCTCAAAGAATTAACAGATTCATCCTCCTCAAGACGCCTCAACCTCCGCAAAACCTTCTCTCTCAGGCAGGAGTTGTTGTTAGTGGAGCCAATAGCTCACGATTTAATCAGATGATATATGTAAATCATAAGATATAACCTCTAACTTACAAGTTGGAACTTGGGGGATCTATGCTTAGACAAGAAGTGACATCGACGAAGGAATGCGTGAAGCGGGTTAAAGAATCTTGTTCAAACACAGGATGTAGTATATCACAGAAGCAATATTTGAAGGGTTACTTGCATCATCTTAATGGAATAATTCCATCAAAGCTCCTTCAGATCGACGAAGGAAAGTGGCAGCCGATTTGCTTGAGGATCATTTTTTTCTGGAAGAGAGCCAAGATATTGTTAAAGGCAATGGCACCCCTTGTGTGTGTTCTCCGTCAAATCCATGGGACAGAAAATAAACTGCAAGTTGATTACCTATATGAAAGCTTTAGACAAGCTAAAGAAGAAATAAAAAACCAATGGTACGAAGTTACATACCATTTGGAATGTTATTGATGAAATTTGGGACATTTATCTCCTTCCTTTAAATACTGCCGGCTATTATTTGAATCCTTGTATCTTCTTCACCGAAGATTTTTGTAGCAACAGCAAGGTTGAATGGGGTCTCAAATGTTGCATCGAAAATGACGAGGACGCCATAGCTCTAAATTTCATGGACCAAAGGCAAGTGACCGGAAAAGATGCATGAGGCAGCAGCAACTAAGTGAACAGCAGAAAATTGGCTGAGTCGGTCGGTCGACTGAGGCAGGTGTGACCGTCAACGGAGAGGGAGTTTGGTGGTTCAATCGAGAGTGCAACCGAAAGACTTGAGGAGAAACAATTTTCAGTCGACCGAGGGACACGCAACGATAGACTAAAACGCGCCCGAGGTCGATCGGGGCTGCAATGAAAATGCCAGAAAACTGCAGCGTGAAACTTTTTCTTGGTTTTTGATTAGTAGTTTGTCGCGATCATCCTGCTGCTAGGCGAAACCTTATCCTTCATAAGCTGTTAACCTACAAAGACGATTTTGAAGATGAAGACGGTGGGTACGGCGATACGCATAATTTATGGTAAAGTTTAAAAATTTGAGAATGTTAGAAGCTATGGCCGTGGTGGCTATAGTAAAAATTCGCAGACATTCAAGGAACTAATTGGGAGTCGAAGAAATTTTGTCTAAAGATACCCCTTTTGATGGTTATTTGGATGTAGAGACATTTTTAGATTCGTTGTTGGAAGTTGATGAATTCTTTGAATATATAGGGATACCTGAGGAGAGGAGAGTGAAATTAGTGGCCTATAAGTTGAAAGACGGAATAGCTACTCTGTAGGATAGAGTGCAAGACAACCGTAGGAGAGAGGGTAAAACACCCATACATACTCAAGTTTTGAGAGATTGTTCCAAAAGATCTTCTAGGCACGGCATTTAGTATCAATAGGATTTGGTAACGGAAGGTGGTTTCCTTTATCTCAAATTGATTGGCTCAGACAGTTTTGGGAGGATAACTGTTTATACCACCTAGAGTCCCAAGGTGTTTCCAGCTGGAGATCGAAGAATGTATGGGTTATTTTTGAAGATATTAGAGTGAAGAGGGTATCTTCTCGGTGAGGAGCAATCAGGCTTAGAATATTGATGACATGTCCATGGGATTTAGTCTATTGAGATTACATGGAGGTGATATTTTTTCGGATGTGTTTCAGATGTTGTGGACTGAGGGAAATATCTCTGTTTTGTTGGGAATTCTAGCCGGTCTATTATTCATCCGCTCGACTCGTACAAGGCTTCTCAGTTTTTAATACCTGGAGAAGAGATTCTGGAGAAGGTCAGCAGTGCCAGCAGAGTTTTTTAAGGGAAGGTTTAGATACTAATACATGCCCAAATAAATGGACCATAGCTAAGGATTTGTTTGATGAGTATGTTTACGCGTTGAAGATTTCGAGCTTGCCTCAAATTGAGTCTCATGTTCATTTAGGCCAGTACGGGGACAAGAGGTGATATTTGGATTGTCAAGGTATATTCCAAGACTGAAGATGATTTGAATGATTGGTTGGATGTACCAATGGGCTTGAGTGGTATTCCTAACGCCTTCATGAACAAGCATATAGTATTTTAGAGTGCTTCGGTATCAAAGTCTTCGATCTTCCATGAAGTTTGTGTTAGAGATATACTTTAGAACTAATTATGTCATAGTATTTAGAGTGGGATTAATATCTTAATGTATATATATCTTTATAATGTATTATAAAAATATTTATAATGAATAAAATGATATTTTCTTTATATATCTTACAATTCAGTTGCTTTTTATTGTATTTTTTTATTAAAGCAAGATATAATCCTGTGATGTATTATGTGTTAAAAATTTATATACAAAGAGTTGTACATTTTATTATAGATTCTGTGATTAAAATATATCCGAATTTGTTCCTGATCGAGATAATATCATTAGGGATAATGAGATTGCATGATCAGCATGTTTTGTTGTTGTCATCGATTAGTATTCAATGTTAATAGTTGGGTGACAAGCCTCATATCACAAGAGTATAAATATGGGTATTATGTTTGTGGACATGATACTGAACGTGAAGAAAACGTGACAAATCACATGGGTGATTATCCACAGTCAATAATTTATCACACAATCATACTAGTGTACCATTAGTCCTTAGACTTGAGTCATTACGGCTGTAATCTGTAATAAGACACATCGTTCACTTGTATATATCGCACTGGGCTAGCTACGCTTGGTGAAAGAAACTTGATGATAATGTATTCTTATTGTATGAGAACATGCAATGATCAATATAGAATCTGTCGGTTTAGATAATTAAGTTTGAGATCCTAAGCAGAACTGTCATATACGAGAATTAAATCTCTGACCAGAGTACACACATTTCAGAAATGAGTTTTTGGATAAGTGGTTCTATTTATGATTGAGGTTCTGATTTTATGATCGAGTTAGGGGTTTGACGATTTCATGACATGCACTCGATCGGGAGTTGATAGCAGAGGGACTGTACTATATGCAAGTACGACTATATGAGTTTATCGAAATTATATTCTCTGTGTTCTAGGGATCATGATATCTTGTTAGAGGTCACTCATGATCATTAAGAACTTTGGTTACAATGTATTGTACCAAAATGATGCGAAAGAGTTCGTATCTGATTATGTCTAATTTACGGTGAACTTAGGGGGTCACACTATAAAGCCAAAAAGATAAAGATGGATAAAATAAATATTATTAAATTAATTAATGATATTTATAATCAAGTACTCTGATTTATTAATCAGAAGTTGATTTTATTTTTTATTATAAAGAATAAATTTTTCGACAGTGACGCGCTAGTATCCGTAAACTCGAGAAATATTCCGATAATTAAAAATAACGTAAATATATATATATATATATGTTAATTGTAATATTATTGTTATTATTCTTATTATCTATAATAGTTATTATTAATAATAATAATAATAATAATTTATTTTTATTATGTAATATGATTAGATAATATCAAATATATTAAATTAATGAGTTTTGATAATTTTTGATAATTTTTGGTTTTCACCAATCAATAATAAACAAGGTGCTTTGTTGTGATTGGTGAAAAAAATGAGAAATGATGGCTTTCTTCCGCTCCCTCGTGAGGCTTTCTTCTTCATGTAATTTAGAAACATTTTCCCTTTGCTTTTGCTTCTGTGTGTGCTGGTACGTTAAGAACAAAAGAGGAAGAAAAGCTTTGTTATTTTTGAAAACAAAAAGAGAGAAAAGGAAGGGAAAAGATAAAAGTGACCATGGTTCCCTAAATTTGTCAAGAGTGTATGCTTGCTTTGTAAGCTTCCTTCTTTTCTCTAGTCTCCCAAGCATCAAAAGGAATCATTTTCATCTTGTTTTTGGTTTTGTAGATATCTTTGGAGGCTGATTCAAAGGCTCAAGATTTCGGATAGCTAGATATATATTATACATCCATGTGTATTTTTTGAAAATTTTGAAAAAATGCATAATATAAAGCTATTATCTTGGCTATGGTTTTCCATGGTTTTCCTCTCACAGCTTGAACAGATACTAGGTGCTTATGCAACACATCGGTTGGTTTTGTTGCATGGTATTTGGAGATCAACGCGGTAAAACTAACAATGGTGGATTCAAGTTATATTTGAGATGAAAGTCCAAAAAGGGAGATGAGACTTTAATTTCTATTGTTGTAGTCGAGCTAAGAGATCTCGATGTATTTGTTATGGTTCGCTTGGCTCTAACGAATATGGAATTGGCTAAGATTGGAGCCATCCTTGATGGGTTATCACTTAGAAGACATGGTTGGCCTATTAATGAACTTGGTGATCTAACAAGAGTTGCAACAAACAATGGTAAACTGTATTATTCAACAGTTGAAAAAAGTGTTAAAAGACCACTTGGCTATTCGAGAACATGCGGTGTTGAAGAAAAGGTTGGGGTCCTCGTCATTGATGTCGCTGGGCGATCCATGTCTGCATGCGGAGCCGAAGATGGATCAGATTCATGAAGCAAAGTTGCTGTCATTGCTAGAAGCTCAGAACTATAAAGGGGTTTGCTCTGAGTTCACAATTAACTCAAGCTTGAGTTTTTCACAAGTGAAGGAGATTAAAGTGGACGCCATAGCTTTAAATTTCATATACCAAAGGGATTTGCAGGAAATTAGCCACGATAAAAGAGGCATGAGGCAGTAGCATCGAAGGTGAACAATAGAAAATTGGCTGAGTTAGTCGATTGAGGCAGGTGTGACGGTCAACGGAGAGAGAGTTTGATGGTCAACCGAAAGTACAATCTAAAGAGCCAAAAAGTGGACCCGAGGAGGAACAATTTTTGTTTGATAGAGGTACACATAACGGTCGACCGAAATATGCATAAGATCGACCGAGACTGCAATCAAGAAGGCTAGAAAACTGCAACCAAGGGAAAACATTTTTTTGGTTGACCACGGAACCCTTGATGATCAACGGATGCGCACATTAATTTTACTATTTTGCCTTTTTCGAATCTGTTTTTCTCTACATATTTTAAGGACAAATTTGAAATTCCATAAGTCCTAATTTCTGTATATATAAAAGGATCAAATCCCTATGATGGGAGCCTTCATTACCATTTTTATCAAATTTTGTTAAAATCTGGAGTTTTGAACATAGAATATTTGGTGAAATCCAAGTTTATTACATTCCTCAAGACTAAATCTTGATTTAGTTTCGTTAAACAAACGGAACGTTGCTTCAGAAAATATGCTGGAGGATCTCAATCGTCAACCTTTAATGTATCAACAGCTTGAAGAATACAAGGAACGCAACGGTGCATTTAAAGTTGGGCAGTTCCATGGCAGCAGTCAAAGATATTTCTCCAGGTAAATCATTTCTTTAAGTTTATCATTAAATTTCTCTACTAATCTAGTCAATTAGTTATAATGCATATTAAGTTAGAATATATTATGTATTTCGTTATTCCGTGTTCATGAATTTAAATATTTAATTACGTATAGTGGAATGGTGATTTTTTGGTGGAGCAAAATTTCCGGAATTACATAAATTTGCCATTTGTGTACTAAACCAAACTTGCGATATTGGCTCTTGAACTTACGATCTTCGAAGGAAATTGGCCAAGAAGTTGCTTACAAACGGGAGGAATTGTATTGGACAACAATCATTGAATGACTTAAATGTTTTTTTTTTATGAAAAATAAAAAAATAATTTAGAATTGAAAATTTGTTGAGTATTATTCGTACTCAAGACATCTATCTATATATAAAATATAACAAAATAATTTAAAATATACCCAACCCTTAATATTATACAACTATTTATATTTTATTAAAATCAAATAAATCTTTTTCAGAGATTCATTTTACTGCAATTTCAACACACGTATATTGTTATTTACATCATAAAAAGTAACTCTAATAAGATAACATTAAATCATGAATGTATATTTGAATTATCTCCAATATTATTTCTCTTAATTCAAACATGGTATTAATTTTTTTTCCGTGTTGGAGCACTTTTCTCCCATTAACAATGGAGCACTTCTCTCCTATTGACAATTTTTGATGCACCTCTCATCAATTGTTGATGCACATCTCATCAATTCCTTGATATTGAATATGTTGACATACTTCTCTTTAATTGTTGATATACTTCTTATCAACCACTTATTGATAATTTTCTTAGAGCGCTTCTCTCCAGACTTAAAAAAAGAGATTCTTTTTTTTGTGCTAAATTAGCTTACTCATTCTTAAACTTGGAATCTTTTTTCATATGTCCAAATTTTTTATAATTAAAATATTGATGTTTACCTTTATGCCAACAATCCTTTTTATCATGATTATTTTTCTTGCATACATTATATAGTGGAGATTTTCCCTTCTTTGATGCAAATAATTGCTTTTTGACTGTCCATATGAATGATAATTTTTTCTTGAAAAAATAAGAGAAAAAGTCAAAGAAAGATTATTTGAAACCATCACTAATTTAAGGAATCCACGATCAAGAAAGCTCTACTATCATTGTTGATTTTTTTGATGAAAAATAAAAAATATAATTGAAAATTGAAAATTTTTCACATATTATTCATACTTAAGACATCTATTTATACATAAAAAATATAACAAAATAATTTAAAACTTGTCAAATCCCTAATATTATGCAACTATTCTTATTTTATTAAAATCAAATAAATTTTGAGACTTATTCTACTGTAATTTTAATACAAATTTATTATTATTTACGTTATAAAAAGTAATTCTAATAAGATAATATTAAATTATGAATTTATGTTTAAATTATCTCCAACATTAACTTTTGTTCACTACAATCTACGACCGCAGAACTCAACATTTAGTGCCATTGAGGAGAAGGATTCAATGGATGATTGGACTGTTCTGTGGCCAACGCACTAGAGATGGATCCAGGTAAGACTTGCTTAAGTAATCAAGGACTACGATTATAAATTTTATAATTCATATTCATAGGATTTAATTGATTTGGTTGCATGCAGCTGAATGGTGGTTAAACTATGGAAAACAAGTTTGTCCAGAGTTGCAGAGTTTTACCATTAAAGTTGTAAGCCAGACGTGTGACGGTGCTTCAAGATATGGCCTAAAGAGGAGTCTGGCTGAGAAAGCTGCTAAGAGGAAGAAGGAATAGTACTGAACAGCTATTGAAGGAATCAAAATAAGATTCCTCGTCTGCGTTGTAGTCTTCCTGCCTATTTTATTGTAATTTCTCTCCCTCAATCTTGCTATGTTAATGCACAACCAAGAAATTATTATTTATTTTTTTAAATAAATAAATTGATTCAATTTTACAAAATCATAACGACTGAAATCGACAAAATCATAAGAGTTTATACACATTATTTGAAGATTCACATGCATGTCAATTAAGTTGGTTATGATTTGATTTCTACGGGTCCCGAACGTCGAGCCCAATGGCCCATGAGACTTGAGAGTAGCAACTTCATACAAGCTTTCAATGGAGAAGACACATTCTTGGCATTATTCTCTTTCAACTTCTTCATCGTTTTCTGTGGAATAATAATGTTGGTGATCACTTTCTCTTGTTTCTTGTGAGAGGTAACTTCTCAGAAATCTCTGCCTGCATGTGAAATGTTCAAAGCTTTCAGATCGTTCAAAGACAAGAAGAAAGCACTGCAGGACTCTTCGTTATGCTTAGCTGTCTCAGGAATTTTGCGTCGGATACAGCCCATAATTTAAGTTTTCTTACTCTAATCATGTCATCAGTTGCATCTCTCTCTTCTCTGTTTGATAGCATTCTATGGAATATAATTAATTGAATCAAGTATTCCTACATATAATCGATCCCTGAGTTTTCTATTCTTCTTTGGTTCTTAACTTAAGGGATGAATTCTATCTAGATGCAACTACATATATCGTTTTCTCTAAATAGGAAATAATAATTTAAAATAATGTTAACTCAGTGTAGAAATTTGACGACTTCACTAATCATAACAGGATTCCTAAAACCACAAGATTGAGGGAATTTTAGCGAATAGTACCTTTCCTACACAGAAGTCCCATATCTCCTAAATTAATAAGATATATAAGAACAGGATTTAGCAACAAAATTATTTGATACGTAAAAATTGAGACCGTATTTGAGAAATTAATAGCCTTGTTTGTCATACTAAAAGGATATGTTTGTGTTGCTGTTTAAAAAATAATAAAATAAAGTTATTAAAATAAAGAGGTACGGGTTTCTTATATCGGAAATAATGGTTTCTTTTTTACTGATTGAATCCGCATAATAACAATGAACGTCGAACGTAGAATTCACAGTTTAAATATCTTGAGTTCTTATAAAAATATAGAGAATTTGTAAAACACCAAAAATTCTCTAAAAAGTTCTTTTATTGTAGAATGAACTTCTCTTTTTATAAGGGAAGCTATAGAAAGATAGGGAGTCATTCATTACTCCCTATTTTCCCTCATTATTGTAGGTGTTATGTCATATTTAACACTTGTTGGTGTATGAAATGTCTGACGATGTCTCAACACCAACGAGGAATAGTTCAGTGAGTAGAGCGACTGTGACATGGTTGAACCTCACCTAGCACTCTTGCAAAACAATAACACTTTAGAGTAACGCCGGGAGGGTTTTTCGACGGAAAAACTCCGATGCCTAAGTCAGAGAGAGGTGAAGGAAAAGATTAGCTTAGCAAAATGAAAGAGATTGAGTTGAGAGACCATTCACTAGCCAAAATCCATCCTTTTTTTTTTGTGATTCATTCCCTTTTATAGGGCTCCTGGAAGACTATTGGATGTGACTTGGTATCGAAGAATGGGACGATGAGATTGTTTGCTCTTGGATAGTGCGCTAGTCACATTCATCTAAGGACTGTGTTGTCAGACTGGAGGGTTGCAGGTTTTGTCCCCATCATATTATCTGAAATTTGACGGGCGATGGGACAGATGACCTCCCTGATAGGACGGCGATTCAAGCTATAGGGCCTTATGTGCCTTTTTAATCATTCTCATTTTTTTATTAATATCAGAAGCCCTTAGGATTGTGAGTGAAGGGTCCTCGAGCTTGAACATCTTCTGGATCGAGGACGAGCAGTCCTCGGGTTTGAGAGTGGAGAGTACTCAAGATTGAAGGTGAGGAGTCCTCGGGGTTAAACATCATTTGACTCGAGGGCAAGGAGTCCTCAAGATTAGGGGTGAGGAGTCCTCGAGGTTAGGTATCTTCTAGAGGTAAGCTTATCACACATTACTTAGAGGTCCTCCACGTGCAATCCTTACCTTTTACCCCAATATCCAGTCCCCCAATTTCTGATTCGAGACTTATGAGGCTCTAAACAGAAAATTTAAGTGCTGGCAATGTCCTGGGTTCTCACTTATCGATAAGGGAGGTTGAAGTATGCTGCTGGCACGAGGGGAGCGGGTGACTACTGAGGGACCACTGGGTAAGGGGTGTTATCATAATGATGACCTTGTACTTGTTGCCCCTAAAATCTCTTCTGACGTGGCTCTTTTTAATTTTCTGCCTTTCTCTCCTATTAAATGCTGTCAATACAGAGGTCATCTCGTTAGTCACTTCCTGAGTTGGCATCGCTTTGTATCTTGTAAGGGTTTAAATGTTTGGCTTTCCAAGATCCATGTGTTCGGGAGTGGGTGGCTGTGGTTTTGACCATTCCTCGAGTCATAGAATCATTTATGAAGCCTTCATTACGTGGCTGCTCCCCAGTTGTAGAGATCAACGCTTGAGATTTGAAGTTTCCCTTGATAAATACCCCTCTTTTTACCACCGTCATTATCATTTTCGAACTTTTCAGGTATCACTCTGCCCCTTTTCTTTTATTTTACTGTGGTTTATCTTTATTTTTGCTCTTCTTCTTGTTTGTAGGTATTCATGCCCTAGTGCTTGTGATTTTTCTAGACACCTTTTGTGAAACTCGTCTCTTAGGATTATGCGTATTATTGTGAACCCCTCATGAGATTCTATACTTGATATTTCATATAGATCACACGTAAGAGGGTGTAATAACTTGAAGTTATGTTTAAGGAGGTGTGCAGTATAGAATTTGAGTTTATGAGAAAGAATTGAATTTTTTATCCCAAAATCATCTTCAATTGAGAAAAAGTTCCTTCATTTTTATAGAACTCAGAGAGAGCTTTTCATTAATATATTATGGGTTCCGAGCGGATATCGGGATCCAAAGTTATGATCATTTGAAGTAACAGTCCTTAGAAAAAGGAGTAGAGGCAAAGATATCAATACCTTTGGAGAAAGATATCGATACGTTAGTAGGTAAGGTCAAACGTATCGATACATTTAGAGAAGAGTATCAACACCTTTCAGAGTAGAGAGCCAAACTTAGGGTATTGATACCTTGAAAGTATTATAAATAGTAATAATACCAAACGTATCGATATCTTGACAAGGGTGTCGACACCTTTGTGACGGAGGAATGCGTATTTACGACGAAACGTATCGATACATTGGGAGAAGGTATCGACACCTTATAAATATAGTGAACAGTAAAAAACCAAAGGTTTTGATACATTTTATAAAGGTATCGATACCTTTGGATAAATTACACGGTATGTTTGGAAAGACATTTTCGTCTTTTCATAGCCCCTTTATATGCAGATGAGGGGATCATCTTTCTATTTTATTTTATCTTTTCTCTCTCATCTGAAACACTTCTCTCTGTGTGTCAAGGATAAAGCTCCACCATTTCTCAACTAAACTTCGCTATTTTGATTTCTTTGAACTCAGAAACAATACCAGAACTCAAAATCCTTCTTTGATCAGAGTTTTACTTGTTGGTTTGAAAGGAATCGTGAAGAAGGGTTGCGGTAAATAATAGTAAAAAAGAGAGATTCAAGTCATAAAAGGGGCTCCAAGCTCGTTTACCTATTCGAGTAAGCCTATCTCTCGCTTCATCTCTCTATTATGAGTTATTATTTTACGTAAATCTAGAAATAGATAGCAAGGGTACTATTTTCAAAATCCTAAAAATTAAAGGTTTTCTAGACTATCGATTGAGTCGATAAATTAGGAGGTTTGTGCTTTTATTGGTGTTAAAATAATTAAAAATGACACAAGAGCAGAGTTAGAACGAGTATAAACAGTAAGTTAGGGAAAGAGAGAGTATGATCTTGCCTTGTATCATACATGTATGTTATGAAAGATTGTTAAATCTGTATTTGCATGTGTATCCAGACGCAGTAGTCTAGGCTAGGGGATCTCTATCGCGAGGAGGATATCTCGAGGATGGTTTTCTACCTCAGAACTGTGAGTGGATACACTTTATTTATCTCGCCTCGTTATATGCTTTTAAATGATTATTATGCTTGGTATAGTATAGAATGTGTATATGTGAATATATAACTGAAATGAGGAGGTGTTGGATATGTTGTGTGATGGCCGGGTTGACCCCTTATTTGTGATAGAATAGAATTTAAATGAATTCTTGAAATTGTCATGAATGTGAGGCCGGAAGCCTATTATATTATGTGTTGTTGATATTATGAAATTGAGGCTAGAGGCCAACAATAAATGACGTTTTGATGATTGTTGTGGATGTGGCACAGTCAAATATATATATATATATATATATATATATATATATACACACACACACATGAATATTGGACGGGGTGCCATGAGATATGTTTTGGCCTTGTATGTCACAGTATCGTTCTCTATTTGGCCTTGTGAGCCATAGATATAGTTTTGGCCTTATGAGACATCAATATTGTCTTTGAGAGTTATGTGCCATGTTAGTGATATCATATGGGTAAGGATTGGCCATACAGCTCAGAGTAGAGTGGGTGGAATCCAATAGTCCCAGGGTAAAGATTGGCTATACAGCTCTGAGTGGAGCGGGTAGAATCCAATAGACCTAGGAATATGGACTGTCCATGTAGTCCAAGGGTGGATAGGTGGAATCCAACATATCCAGGCTATAGCATGCTAGCCATATAAGCTTATATAGGCACACATTCTCAATCAGGATTGCGGATTAGCCATATAGCTCAGGGAGTGTGGATAAGATCTTATAGACCGAGGGATTACATATATGTTTGATTTATATTGACTACCTCAGTCATGTTTGATATACCAAATCACACATATTTGATTTTTGACGATTACGATGATTTTTTCGTAATCGCAGTATGGAATCATTTATTATATGTATATCATTGTGGTTTACTCATTGAGTATTTTTTCAAATACTCACCCCTTATTTCTCTATTTCAGGTTAGTGTTATTGGTAGTAGTATAGTATAGCTGAACCGAGTTTCAGTAAATTTTTCAGGTATTCGACTCATATATGTGTATCATGGTCCACTGAATAGAAACAAAGATTGTATTTATGATTTTATGTATTTGACTTGATCAAGAACTCATTAAAATAAATATTTTAAAAAATATTTATAATATTATGTATTCTATGATAATACAGATGTTAATTGATATTCATGATTGAAAATCTTCTATTGTGTTATTTTTAAAAATGTGTTATAAAATAGGTACTATATTTTACGGGTCTTGGGATTACATTCTAGCTATAGAATGTATTTCTAGGACTCGCGATGATTGTCATATGGCCGACTAGGGTCGGGACATGACACCTTCTTTCTTTTTCAACATTTGTACCCAGATCGTAGTAGTGGCTAACAAACACAAACTCTTTGATGCAATCCTCGTCAGCCTAGACTCCATTGGTATTTCAATTAATACTTAGGAGAGGGGGGATGATGGTGGGAACCCTTCCGAATAGGCTCGTGCCAGGAGACCATATAACGCGGACTGGCATCCCTCATCAATTAATGAGGTGAACCTATATGCCTTTCGACAAGTTTTTGACGTCCTTGAAAGTATATAGTTGAGGGTACCACTGTCCCATGAGATCCTGAGTGCTCTTGCCCTAGGGGAGATAGCGATAAATGAAGAATATTTGTTGCTAGGTGTTTGGTTCCTTATGCAGAGGAATTTTCTCAGGATCTTTGAGGGTTTTGGGATCTCACCTTACCAGCTTACACTAAACAGTTGGAGGATCCTAAGCGGCTTGTTCATGTTCCCCAACTCTGGATGAAGTGTTGTTCTTGTACTCCTTCAAGAGAAACACCAGCCAATATCCCGGGTGGTACTTCCTGTCTATTTGTCTGGGGTGTCAGTCCAAGGTGAAAGGCAACTTTTCTAGCAATAAGAACTGAAAGGATTGTTGGTTCATTACCAGCGGGGGCTAGGTTGAAACCCTTGTCAGCCCTCTTTTTTCCTCCTTTCAGGAGACTGGTGCGTGTGTGATAGCTTACCATGATATTCTTGCCTATGGGTTATAATTACTGATAGGCTTTTTGCTATAAATATAGGGAAACAGCAGCCGAACATCCCAATAAGTGTCGCGGACAGACTTGTCAGTCTGTCCACTATGGACATTAAGGTACTCTTTATCAAGGGTAGCCTGGAGAGGTTAGGCTTGGTGCCTCAGGGGGTGTCGAGAATCGAGCTCAATAAGATAAGAGCTCAGCTAAGTCAAGGTACTTTTGTTTAAATCTTTGAGTGTTATTCTCATTCACTCGACAAGTTTTAATTGTATTGTTCTTAAATCCTTAGGGATTGGGGTGCCCCAAGACGGCAAGAAGTAGAGAGCAGCCGACGTTCTGAGGGGGATGCTCTTAAAAAAGACATCTAAAGGCCCAAAGACCTCGGTTTCCCAGACCAAGGCCCCTAATGATAAAGGGAAGGGACCTACTATGATTGAGGTTCAGAAGAAGGCTCCCGAGTAGGGAGGCTAGAAGGATGGGCACTGAAAGGAGAAGGGCATCTTAATCAGGGAGCCGACTGAGGATCAAAGCAGGCCTCCCCGGGGAGGCAACCCACCTCTGGCCAAAGATAAGGGAAAACAACTGATGGAATACGATGTGGAGGCTAAAAAGAAAAAGAAAACGGGGCCTCCACCCCCTTCGATCAGAGGTCAGTCAATAGAGGTCCCAAATTATGAGAAAAGCGCATCAATATCCTGGGTATCGAGGTCGGATACTCCTTTGGCTTCGATCAAGGTCAGGAAGGTCAATCGGAATTGAGAAGATATACTACTCAGGATAGGGCCTCAGGTTTGAGGGTGAATCAAAATGACGGATAAGAGAAGGAAAATTTACCCCCGAAGGACAGGGAGGATGCCGAACTTGAAGTGGGGTTGAGACCCTAAACCCTAGGATTTTTTCTAGGTTCCCTAAGCATGCATTTATGGAAATTTTCAACAATTGAATATCCAAAACTATAAATGATCAAATGCTTACTCAAATCCATGTCCATTGAAGCTTGAAGTCCTCCCCCAAGCCTCCAAGAGTATCCACACTCTAGTATGTTGAAGATGGAGATGGTAGCTTGGTTGGAAAGCTTGGAAATGTTTGCAAAACATTTTTACAAACACTTGGCAATCACACACCATATCTCTCCATATATGTGTGTGTATGCTTGCTAGTGACTTATGTCATGAAGAAACCAACTTATTGATCTCTTCCTAATCTCTCTTTCATGTTGGCTTTATGACAAAACAAATTTTCCAATTCTTAGAAATGTTGGCCGAGAGGTTCTTTCTTTTCTTTGGTTTTGTGTTTGAAAATTTGAAAACAATTTTCCACTTACTTCTTCTCTCCACCGTAGCCCACAAATATATACATTTGCAATTCCAAATTGAAGCCACAATTGGCTTCCACGTTGCATGCACATTCAATTTGCAAAAGAAAATATACACCATTCAATTTTAATGCTTAAAAGGTGGCAAGCAACAAAAGAAATAGCCAATGATATTAAACCAAATATATGTATACATGTTGCTATCTAATTGGTGGAGAAAATTAATTTTATCCAAAAATCAATTATAATAAAAACATTTATATATATATTATTATTATTACAAATAATAATAATAATAAATATAATTATATATATATAAAATCATTATCCAATAATGAATATTAATATATATATTATTATTATAATAATAATAAATATATATATTACTCTCTCTCTCTCTTTCTCTCTCTCTCTCTCTCTCTCTCTCTATCTATCTATCTATCTATATATATATACATATATTTAACAAACCCCACATTTTATACCTTAATTATACTAATTAAGGATAATGAACAATTCATGACCATTGGATCCAATCCATATTTGAGAGATTAAGCAAATGATAATACTTGACGAACAACCATTGCCCCAATTATTAATTAAGTATCCATTTATTTTAAATAACCTTTATTTAACAAATAATAAATAAACAATTCATTTGTGTAAATAAATGTATACTTTCAATAAATCAAAATTTTAATAACAGAAAACACTAATCAAATTAGTATTTTATGGGATTAGTAGTTTAGGAATCATTATTAACATTTAATAATTATTCATATATGTACAAATATTGAATAGTTTCAAATTTATATATTTTGGTCCCTTATGAAAGAAATTATCAAAATGCCCCTAGTAGAGACCAAACTTAATTGAAGTTTTGTAAGAATAATGTCTTAAGAATTATTATTAACAATTAATAACTATTACTCAATTAGAAAAAATTTTGAATAACTTCAAAAAAAATTCATTTTGGTCCTTATAAGACAAATTATGAAAATGCCCCTCATCGAGACCAGGTTTGGTTGATGTGTCAGTTTCTTAAAACATGTTTATAATTCAAGAATTAATGATCTCTATCACTTAAAACTCAAATCAAAAGCGCGTCGGGTGTGAAAACACGAAAAACAAACTTTATCCGGGAACATTAGGGTTTACGACAAAAAAAGGGAGCTGGGCGCGCGTCGCGCGCTGGGCTGCGAGGTGTGTGGCACACGCGCGTGCCCAGCGTTGTGTCACGCGCCCGACCACTAGCAGGCATACTGGCACATGATGTGCACGCGCAAGCCGCGGCCTAGATAGGGCCTCTCTTGTTTTGTGAACCCGAAAATCTTTTTCTTCCCACACAAAATCCAATCAAATTTTCCACAAAACCCAAACATTAATGCATTCATAACATACCCAAAAACATGTCAAAACATTCAAACACATCAAACCATCCACCATTTGAGCAAAAAACACTTAGAAAGTCAAATTTTTAAAACTTTACAACCTAGCCACCAATGACACTTCAATCAACACAAGCATGCTTCCAACTAATTTTATTATTCTTGCATGCATAAAACCAGAACCTAGGCTTGCTCTGATACCATTTTAAAGTGTAGTTTATCTCATAAACCCTAGGATTTTTTCTAAGTTTCCTAAGCATGCAATTATGGAAGTTTTTCAACTTTTGATAA
>JAVXUL010106040.1:0-18982 GCA_035590515.1 Trichilia minutiflora
TTATGAAATACGTTAAAAACGTAGTTTTTACTATTTAAAAACGCGATTTTGATAACTTTTATAATTTTTATTAAGTGTTTAGCTTGAAGAGTGGCGTATCAGTTTTTTCTTTTCCTTACTGTCAGTTGACTTTTTATGTTTTCCAAGAGATGATGTTTGGTTTAATGAAGCTCAAGCGAAGTAGTTTGCTTGGTAATTGATTATCTACTGTAGATAGTAACTTCTTGTTTTGTAGGCTTTATTAAATTCAGTGCGAAGAGTTTAGGCGAGGCTTTCGAGTAACTCATGAGAATCCGGGCTATTTAGGAAGAGGTGCAGCAATTCCTCAATGGTAGTTTTTCCATTGTCTTTATACTAATTTCCCCGTGGAGTTCAATGCCAAGCGGTTTGCTATGCAACTGATTCTTGGTTGTGATTTTTCCGTCATCCTTGATGCCCATTGACAGTCTCTCTAATAGCTAAAAGAGCTTTTTTAATGTTAAAGGATTTTAAAAATTTTGTGTCTAGCGCAAATTTTGGGTTTCTCGAAGTAAAGCCTTTGAGCAATTTTAAAAGATAATTGTCTGAAAACCTTTATTTTATTTTTAAAAATTTAGTTCACTTCTTTTATAACATAACCTTGAAAAACTTATGTATTAAGGTAATTACCAATTTTTGCTGAAAGATGTATTTAACAACCAAATAATCAAATTTCTTTTTTTTGGTTAAAACCTTTACAAGCATAAGATGTTAGTTAAACAATTTCTACTTGAAAAACTATACTGAATAGCTCCTTTAGACTAGTTTAGAGCAATTCTAACTTAATATCCTCCTTAAAATAACAGGAAATTTTGATTGCCGGTAATGTACCTCAGAAGGAAGTCCATCAAGATACTAGGAGAAGCTCTACAACTAAGTCAGCCCATTAATAGCAATTCCATAGCAGTCCACATGCCAAGATTTTGCAGCCTCCTTCAACTCAACAAATCTGCTCAGGTATCTTTGCATTCAGAATTTACTGCTTAAGCCTGGTCATTTTGGTGATTTGAGTTGTAAGTTTTACACCTTGTAGTCCTTGATTGGTATGGTTGGTGCTCCAAAAATGGTAGTCTACTTCAGGACATGCTGCTCCAAAAATGTTAAAATTTTATAATTCAAAGGAGACCCGTGATAATAGGTTTTACAGATATAGAATGAACTTGAAATTTCAGAATTGTGTGAACCAGAATACCTAAATAAAAGACTAACAATACCTTCTTTTTATTACACAGAGAAATCTCTCACCCTTTTAAATTGACCTAGTTCTAAACTGCTTATTACTGCTGGATCCTACAATTTTGGTAGCAAGGAAACTTGTAGGATACAAGTCTTTAGTGCATGAACTCAAGGGGTTTTGAACTCTGGACCTCTTGGTTGAATCTGAGGCTCATTTACCACTTAACCGGAACACTTGGTGTTCTCCCAAAATAACTTTTCAACCCTGGATCTTGCAAAATTTCAGATTTGGCCTAATTGTTCTCATTGGATTGGTACTGGTTGAATAATTTGATACCCATTTGGTTCTAATATTTTTTTTGTGCTCTGCAAATTGCAAGTGCTTGAAGGAAGTATGCAACCTGTTTCTTAATGATCTTTTTGAGGCTTTATAAAAATGTTAAAATATATTTTCTAGCAATGTGCCTAATGAAGAAAATTTATGTGAATGACTTGCACTGAGCATTTGATTACTTTGAAAATGTGTATACACACATATCTCTTTCTTTTTGTGTGTGCTGTGTGCACACGTGTTTTGCATGTGTACTTGACATGAAATTTAATAGGATTAAATACATAGGGGATTATGTACCAATTAGCTTATTAGATTACACAGTGGACTTGATTTTCCTCACAAATACTATCAAACTTTTTCTATGATTAACTTCTTTGTACCTTCCCAGTTGCTGGCAACTCACATAGGAGAAGTTGTGATTAACAAATGTTTCTGCACTCCGAGGAATCCTATTAGCATCTCTGCATCTGCCATATATCTTGCTTGTCAGTTAGAAGACAAACGCAAGGCTCAGGTAGAAATTTGTAAGGTTAGAAAAGTGTACAAGGAACTATTGGAGAATTGGGACGACCTGCTTCCATCTACTTATACGCCAGCTGTCTCTCCGGAGAAAGCATTTCCCACTACTACTATTACCTCAGGCTGAACATCAGCAGTTGATTCAAGTGAATTAACATCTTTAGACACAGATAAGCAGTCAGAAACCAAGTCTATTAAGCCAAGTGAGGTCACAGAAGCTGAAAGGAGACCTAATGTTGATGCTAATGGTGCCCATGGTCTTAGATTTAATCGTCCATCACCCTCCAGCGCAGCCCTGGCTTCACTTTGGGTCTTCTAATTTTAGGACAACTAGAGAGAAAGATTAAGAGTGTTGCTCGAGTGGATGGAAATGAGTTGCAGTCGAACCGTCAAGCTTTTGACCAGAAGGTCGATAATAAGGACAGAAAGCCAGCTACAACTTCTCTTAGACCAAGTCAGTCTTCGGGTACCCCAATTTCAACTGTGAGTTCACTCACGTGGCCATTTCGGTCCCCGCCTTCCTCAGAGGCTACTGCAAGTGTTCAGGTTGTGCATCGACCGAAAATTGGCTATGATGTTGAAAGTAAAAATGACAATCAATGTGGAGATTAGTGGATTCAGAGAAATGGGTCCTGGTTTCTGGGCGTATAGTACTTTAAAGCATGATTCTTCAAGTTCGTGTTTCGATCCCCAATGTTATATCACATGCATATGCATTAGGAAAATTTGCTTCATGTTAGAACTTAAATCCTCTCTGTGGAACAGTTAACAGAATCATCCAGTGGTACGATGGATAACGGCTTGGTCTTTAGAATGTACATTGCACATTGCTGGTGCTTCGATTTCTTAACGTTTCAAATGGATCACATGCCTTCGTCAATGTTTCTGTACATTTCACTGTTTCTGTACATTTCACAGTAACCAGAGCTGATGCTGAAATTGTGCATTTGACTTGGGTAATCGTATGGAACGCTGGAGTTCGACTCAAATTTCATAATAAATCCATTTGGAAACTTTGGATTAATTTTAATTCGCGATAGTGACGGCAATGCAGACGATTACACTGTTTCTTATATAATTTATTAATTATTATTCATTAAATTTATATATTTTTTAATTGTTGAAAAAATTATAGGCATGACAATTCTGAAAAGATTATTCAAATTAAGACGTGCTAAATATTTATTTATTATGTTAAAGTATATTTAACATTAAGGTGTTGTCTTCATAGAGATAATGTGAGATAGAAATTTAAATGTAAAAATAGTATTTAATATCGATAATTTAATAATTATATTTATTATTCAATTATTTAATTTTAAAATAAAAATTGAATAAAATTTTTTAAATTTTATTTAATTTAAAAGAATAGTATTAAATATACAAAATTGATATGATAAAGTTATATTATTATTCCATATCTAATATTTTGACAAGTAATAATAGAGTAAAAATAATAAATTATCTCTGAGGGGTGTGATTTGTTGGATAAAAATATGTTATTACGATTATTTTACGTTAATTTTGTATTTGAATTCAGGGGATATATTCTTTATAAGAATTTATGATAATCAAAGAAGTTTAATAAGTTTTTATACTATAATATTAGGTGATCCCTTGAATAGTTAGGGGATTTTAATCAATTTCTGCATCGTAATATTGGGTAGTCCTTGAACACGTTAAATGATTATATTTGATACTAATCCTGCGTTTTATTGGACGTCATAATTTGAACACCACATAAATAAAATGTTTTCTACTATATATAAAAATAAATAAATTAATTAATTACAAAAAAATTATGTCATATTAATAATGTTATTGAATTTAAAAACACAACAATTTAAATTAATAAGTATTGATTTATTTATATTTGAAAAAAAACTGTTCTCTTTTAGGAAAAAAAAAGTTTACCACTAACCATATTCGCTTAATATCTAATATTTTCATATTATTAAATTTTTATGTAATAATCACTAATTAACTATTAATAAATTTATATTTTGGTTACAAAATACTCATTCTAAATTAAATAAAATAAAAAAAAGTAAAATAAAATAAAATAATGGAACTCCTTAAATCTCTACACATTCCAAACAAATATTGAAATGAAAGTTCTTACTTTTTAATAAATATTCTAATTTTATCTTTAGAAGATATATTCATAATGTTTGTTGTTACTGACTTCTAATTAATATTAAAAATAAAGATAATAAAATATTTAATATTTATTATTTTTAATAAAATTTTTAAAATAATTAATAGTTAATAAATTAATAATTCCATTTCTCAGCAATCCTGTCAGCATAAAATTTTTAATATTTATTATTTTTAATAGAATTTATTAATTTTTAAAAAATAATATTTAATGGTTAATAAATCCATTTCTCCATTTCAGCAGTCGTGTCAGCAAAACTGCGGCATTTGAATGCCAAACGTATCCTTAATCCTTTACACAATTCTACAACAACGAGCTTATGCTACGTTTGAGGTTCATAATTAGGGAGAAATATAAATGGTATTAATTATTGTAATTAAAATTGTATTTTTAAATCGTAAAAATTATATTTTTAACGTTTTTCATAAGAAAACGTTTTCGATTTTAGTTAAAATCGAAAATAGTAAAATAGTAAAAATATTTGATCGTTTTTGATCGTTTTTGATCAATTTTAATCGATTTTAACCGATTTTATTAATTTATAAAAATATTTTAAATATTTTATTATTTATATATTATTAAAAATTCCGTTTTTACGTTCCGTTTTTACGTTTCGATTTTACGTTCCGTTTTTTTAAATAGAAAACGATTTTAATTAAAATCACGTTTTTGATAACCTTGGTATTAACATATACTTCTTATAAATGTTAGTTACCTCCATCAAAATATTTATGATAAATATTTTTTGTAATTTTTAAAAATATTATTTATTTTTTATAAATATTCATATAATTTAGGAAAGTAATAGATATTTCTCCTAATAAAGATAGTTTTATTATAAAAATCCCTAAAATAATATTAATTTTTATTATATAAATTCTTAAAAATTTAAAATTATTAGATTAAGATATTATTTTTTTATTTATATCAAATAATCACTATTTAAATCAATAAATTATTGAATTATTTTTTTAAATAAAATTTTTAATGGTTATTTTTATTTTTAATTACTAATTTTAAATATAATTTATCTAATCTATTTTTTTAAAATATAACATATTTAACAATTTGGACCAAGTTAAATTTATAAATTATAATATTTTTGATTATATATTTGTTGTTATTCTAATCAAAGAAATTTTATAATTTAAGATATTAAAATATATTTTAAATTATAATTTTCTCTTATAATTTTTTTTTTAAAATATACCAGAAAGTTTGATATAACAGTGTTTAAGTTTGAAATCTGATCAATAATGATTCAATTAAGTTTAAAATTTAATTCACGATAGAATATTTAGATTGGATAAATTTTACGAACTATCCGATATTATTATAAAGAATACACCCCAATTTTTTGAACCCAAGATATGAAGATAAAATTCAAAGCTCTTTTTCTAATAAGTCCTACTCTTTGAGGGTTCTCTTATAATTTTATTACATTCATTTTAACAAAATTTTTATATTCATTGTTATTATTTATGAAAAGCGAGGAAGTAACAAATTCTTGTATAAAGATATCGTATAGACGTATAGTTTTCAAAAAATTAGGTTACGTGGCATCTTCTATATGAACTACGTGTTTTTTTAGTATAAATATGTTTTATACAATATTTAAAAGCAACTTTACTTTTATATTAATATTTGATAAATTCATTTTTAAAAATTTTTATAAATATAAAACTATAAATTAAATATTTTTTATAATATAAAATATTTTCATAATTTTTTATATTTAACGAGTTTAATCCAGACATTTCATGATATAATTTATAAGTTAGTTTTAAAATATTATAAATTATAAAAAATTATAAATTATGAACTTATCTTAATCTAAATTATTAAACATATTATAAAAATTTAAATTGAATAAATTATAATTAAAACTAATAATTAAAAAAAATTAGATAAGAATAAGTAATAAAATTTTAAAATATTTTTATTTTAAAAAATAATTTAATAATTTATTTTAACAAAATTTTAATTTTATATGATTCTAAAAATTATATTTAAAAAATAATTTATTAATTTAAGTAAAATTATTTAACATATATAAATATATTATATTATATTTTAATTTAATAATTATAAAATTTTAAAAATTTATATAATAAAAATTAATATTTTTTATTTAGAGGGTTATTTCTAATTTTTTTAAATTATAAGAGATATTTATTATAAATAAAAGATGAGTGATGTTTTGAAAATTATAAAAAATATTTTAATAAAAGTTAATGATTTTTTAAAAAATGATAGGGATATTTTCGTTTCTTCCCGCATAAATGTCATCTTACTTGACCAATCATTCAGTTCCCACGCATAATGGCAATACCGTAAAATTCTAAAATATCAGTGGCTTTTCTTTAACATATGCAATATACACCTAAAAGCAACGTGTTAAGATTGGCGACCGCCGGACACTCTTTCTCTCTCTCTAAAATCAACGTCACTCTCGTCTACATCCTTCCCGAAAACAAACACAATTATTGTCAATCTGAACCGTCCACTTTCCCACGTCACGGATCCGTGTCATAGTCAATCCAACGACTCACACATCTCTGCAATAGCAGCACACGCACCCCGTAGCCTGGCCACCCACTAACCCCAGGCACGAACCATGCGCCCTGCCCCCAACCTTATCCCGGACTCGACCACTCCAACATAGCCAATAAAAAACAGAAAGAGGACCTCAGAGAAACGGAGGAAAAAAAAAATGAAAACGAAAACGAAAACAAAAACGAGGGTTTTATTACAATTGTAAATTTGTAATTTTTCGCTTCAAGTTTTACAGCGGACCGTACACCTGAAAATTTAGGGTTTTAAGCCTTTCAAAGAGAGAATAGGTGATAGACTGATAGTCTGCCATTGATCTTTGAACCTATCTCTAGTGTTACTGTTAGCCTGCTGTTTGCTTCACAGAGGATAATTTAATTTGACCATGAAATTAGTGGTCTTCTCAATCTCATACTGTTCTCGGCTTGGCAAAAAATCAACAATCCTCAAGTTTTGAATCGACTTGCCTTGATAAAAGAAGAGATAGATAGTTTTAACATATAGATTGTGGGTTACAGATAAAAAATTCTGTGTATGAGATATCGGGTTTCGTATTTGATGGATGAGATCTGGGAGAGAGCCGTGGAAACAGCTTTGGACGGCCAAACGGACCATGGAGCGACTCGAAGTCTAACACTAGACAGTGCTGTGAAGTGTGTGCAAGGCCGGCTGCCACCGCCGAGTGTTCTCGAGAGATTCGAGAATCTTGAGCACCTTTCGATCGCGAACATCGGTGTTTCATCGGTTGAGCAATTTCCACGGCTTAAGAACCTGCAGAAGCTTATCCTCTCCGACAATCGTATAGCGGGAGGCCTCGAGTTTTTGGTCGAAGCGGGCTTGGAATCTCTCCGCGACCTTGATTTGTCCAATAATCGAATCCAGTATATTGAAGATCTTGCTCCACTGGCTCAGCTTAGAATTGTCTCTCTTGATCTGTATGAGTGTCCGGTTACGAGAGTGAAAGATTATCGATCTAGGGTTTTCGGAATGATAAAGTCGTTGAAGTATTTGGATAAGATGGATGCAGAGGAGAATGAGAGGCCGGAGACGGATGAAGAGGATGAGGATGAAGAGGATGATGAGGATGACCCAGGGAGTGGAGAAATTGATGGTGAGGATCGTCCATCTACGAGGGATAATGGACATAGTGAGAACGTTGAAGCGATTGTGGATATGGACGAGGAGGAAGAGAGTGATGCAGATGAAGAAGAGACCAACGGGCTAAGTGTACATCGGTCAAAAGGGTATCACGAGCTGAGTGGAGAAGATGTAGATGATGACGACGAGGCCGAAGGTGAGGATGATGATAATGAATCTGGGGAGGAGATTGATGAGGATGAGGATGTTGTGGAAGCTCATGGGGGTGGTGTGGACAGTGATGATGAGGAAGATGGTGTTGAGGACGAGGATGAGGATGAAGACGATGAAGACGATGATGAGGATGAGGATGAAGAAGAGGAGGTTGACAATGAGGACGGAGACGGTGAGTTTGGAGAACCAGAGAGTACAGGGAGGTTGAGAAGCACAGAGGGGGAGATTGATGGCCATGAACAAGGGGAAGAAGACGGTGATGGTGATGGTGATGGAGAGACCGGAGAGGAAGAACAAGCTGTTGAGGATGATGGAGAGTTGGGAGTTGAAGTTGAAGTTGAAGTTGAAGATGAACCTGAAGAGGAGGTTAGAACGAGATTTTCTATATTTTATGTTTTTGTATGATAGAATATTATTTACTTGTCTTGTTGTCGGCTAATGGATTGTTTGTTGTTGTGCTTTCAGATGAGAAGAGGTTTTGACTGCTTTTAAATTGTTTAATACGTTGATACTAATTAGTTTGTTCATCTTCATTTCTGGTTGTTGTGTGTTTGTGTTGCAGCTTTCACGTTTTGTGTCTTTTTAATCTTCTGCATCTGGCAGAGAAATTATCTTCTTGCAATTCTTTTCTTCCTTAACATTTGTTGTTTAAGCAAATTTTTACCTTCGATATATTGTGAAAAGTTCATAGGCTTCTAGTCTCGTTTTGCTGTCCTGCATACTTGCTAAATGGTTGCTGGTTGTGTCTCTTTTTCCCTGTCCACCACTTTTAAAAGGGAGCAACCTGAGGATGCCAAAAGATTTGATTTTAGAACAATATCTCAACAATTGTTTGAATTTTGTATGCTGTGAGAAAGGAAGTTTTTTAATCTAGTTTTGAATTCATGTTATTTTGAAGTTATTGCTTAATACAAGATGAAGTTTAACAATTCTTCAAAGTTTATCATTTTTGTGGCTTAAAGGAAGTACTCATTTTAGATCTTGATGTGTTTCATAACTCTGATGTTCCTTTCCTGGAGAAGTTTTGGTTCTATAACTAAACTCTGGCAGTTCATTGTTTTTTTAAATATGAGATTTTAAGTGAAAGTTCGGGGAAAAGAAAGTTATGGAATACTGTATATTTCATTTCCAACATTTTATCCTCTGAAATTTCCTCAAACCCTAACCTTAAGTACGTCTATTACTGAGACATTTGTTTGCTGTTTTGTATTTGCTTTTTCACTCTGCTCTGTTGCATTGATGAATTGGCTCATTGCAGCTTTGGTTGTTTTAACGGATGCAATGGTTTTAATTTTTCCTTTATACTACTGGCTTTTCCAAGATTTACTGAGTATTTTTTTTATAAAATGATTATCTATATCAACTATGGGTGTGTTTGGTATTACTATCCTCTACTTAACTTTCAAAACAAAGCTGGAAAAGTGTTTGTTAAAACACCAATTTCTCCTGGGGATCGCCCGCGATTAATACATAACTGCTGTGATTTCGTTCTACAACAGCGTGTTTCAATGCAAAGGGTATCCTAAGTGCTCCCATCCCTACTATTTTTTGTTGTGGAAAATTTATTATGTGATATTTGTTGTTGAATAAGTCAAGCTCTAGTTAAAGAAAGTATGGTTGTCCCAAACCATCTATGATACACAATTTGCTGTTTATTGATGGATCATCATGAAATATTTGGTTATTATTGTCCTCTAAATAATCATACCAAAGTAACCTGTGTGATATGTGTCTTTCAATGTTGATAATTATGGTGGGATTTGATTTCTTGCAAATGACGTGCAATTAATTCAATCAATTTTCTTATTTACATGCACTTTTGTTGTCCTGAAGTAGTGCTTGGTAATATGTGGGTTTCTTGATTATTTGGATTTTGCTTTGATTTTAGGATTGTTGCTGAATTCTGTGTTAAATTTGTATTATATATATATATATATTAACAAATTCAATGAACTGATGCTAAATTTTGTGTTAAATTTGATTTCTTGTGGTGCTATATTCCTTATTTTCTGGTATTAACCCATGGAAACATAATGATATGACAGGATGAAGACTATGGTGCAGGGTACCTGGTTCAGCCTGTTGGGCAGTCTGAAGAACATGAAGGTGAAGGCAGTGATGTGGAGCCAGTTAATGAAGATGATGATGGTGAAGAAGAAGTTGAAGACGAGGATGAAGTTCAGGATCTACCACCATCTTCTTCTTCTCACCTAAAGAGAAAGAGAGGTGGTAATGCAAAGGAAGATGACAATGGTGAGAATAACGATGAAGATGATGATGATGTTGAACAAGCAGTATACAACAAGTCGTCTTCAAAGAAGCACCATTAACTGTTTTTAATCTCTCATGAGTTAACAAATGTTTCGTTAATGTCTTCAACAAGCATGGAAACAAGTATGTTGGTTGGTAGTGCATTTGGCTATCTTCTTGGACAATGTTTTAGGAAGAGAAATTGTACCTTGGGTGGCACATGTTAGTTCAAAAGGTGGTTAGTTTTCATTCCGGCTAGCCTCTCTTACATAGCCGTTACTTTGTTAAAATTCAAATGACAGTTATGAATGGTTTCACCGCCCATTAGTAGGTTGTGTTTGAAGAGGGGTTCTAAAAAGGAGGGAAACGATCTCGTTTTAAATATTTGTTTTTTCTTTATATTTGTTGAAGCTGGTGTTTTTTTGAAAGGGGCTTTTGTATAAAAAACCATGTAGATAGTTTTTATCATTCCATCCTGTTCCATTCAATCAAAAGTGGGCTGGATACTAAGGCCATTTGACCTTGTCAGTGCACTTTATATCTATACTTTTATCATTTATATAATTGTCAAGTTGTGATTGGTAGATCTGCTTTATTTATGAATTTGCAGGGTGTAGGACGGGTGGCAATCGCATTTGAGGTTGCTAACGAGTGGGTTTTAACGTGGTCCCAAATTGTTTGAAAGGCCATGTCATCTGATGATGAAGGAATATGATCGGATTTAATCTAATCCAATGGTTGAATAGTGATGATCACGAAATCTATCAATCTGACTTCTTTGTTAGAATCGGAATGTTTCCTAAAGTTTTATTTTTATTAATGTATCTGATCAGTGCAGTTGAAGCGGAGGCAGTCTTAAGTTCAATACACGCGGCCGCTTAGCCCAGCTGAATTGGGTCTGTAGTCTAGTCTTTGGGCCTACTAAGAATTCTCTTATAAAGTCTAATTTTGAAGACCTGAGAAATCTATATTTAATTTTTTTTAATCAAAATAACGAAATTATGTTTAAATGAAATTGATTTGTAACAACAATAAATTTTAATGTTCTAAGTTTTTAACTATTTCTCAAATACACTTTTTTTTTTGAAAAAATATAACCGTCCGTCCCAACACGCTCGAGAGGAGAGTTAATACCAGGCTAATCCTCGGACCGTCACACAAGCATAATGGATAAGGCGTTAAGAGCATTTGCCTTTGCTCCATTATAAAATTAGTGAAGAACTAGCACCTCCCTAATTGCTACTACAAAACCAAAATTTCCTCTAAGTTCAATCCAACTGCCTGCTAGGTAGTAGGTACAAAGATGTTGCTATTATCCCCGCCATTTTTCACTGCTTTCACTACAACATAACGCCACATGTAGAAAATCTGGACCACTCAAGTATAACAAAAGAAAGCAGTGACGACAGTGGCAGTGGCCTTGTAGAAAAAGCAGCAATAGCCGCCGCCGGTGACTTTGTGTCAATCCCAGTAATCGCCTGGTCTCTTTACACACTCAAGACCACCGGTTTGTGTGTTTTGTTGTGGTAGTTTTGTTGCTGTTCTTGGTACAAGCGATTATTGGCTAGTGTGTTGTGTTGTGTTTTGGTGTTGCTGCTGCTGCTGTGCTATTGTGAAGTAGCTACTGCTACAATATTTGTTGCTTTGTTGTAATTTTTATACTAATTATTGATGGCTTTTTTTGGCTTTCGCTAGTTGAAGCTTCTCTGTAGTAGTTTACAGTTCTGTTGCATTTTTTATTACTGTTAGTCCTAATTGCCACTGCCTGATTTACAAAAATAAGATTCTGCACCATGATTTCAATTTGGATAGGCGAGTGCACTGCTTGCATCATAGTTTCTTCTTGTTTTTAAGTCTTTAGGCTTGCATCCCTTTAAGTGTTTTTACGCTCTAATACTCTCTCTGTGTACTTCATTTTTTCATATGATAAAGTTGGCCTTGTGCCGAGGTTTTATTTTTAAAAAAAAATTGGAGACGAGATATGATGTACAGATCTAAGACATTGGAATTGAATTACTCCATTACACTTATTCTGCAATTTTACGCAACAAAAACTTAAAATATTTTTCTTTACTTAAGCTCAAAACGTATTTGAATTATTAGCTTTGAAATTATTGATGTTGTTGTTTGAAGCAGATTCAGTTTATAGCTTTTTATTCGGTTGGATCAATTATAGGGATGACGCCAGAGTTCGTATTTTTCACTCAAAGCCTACATGTTGAGGATATTTAAGTAATTTTATAAGGTGGTTTTAGCTAACAAAGGGTGTAGGGAAAGTGTGTGCTCCTTTTACCTCCCAAAATCCCTCTAAAATGTAATACAATTTTTCTTGTGTTATATTATATTTTTTTTTCTTGAAGAAAAATAAGAATACAAATGTCATCTTATTATAATATTAATATGACAAAATTAATTTTTCACTTCGGAGAAAAATTTAAACAAAAAAATTAACTTATATAAAAAAATACTTAAATAAAAAAATATATTTAATTTGCACTCGATTAAGAGCAATTTTTTTTTTTGCATAAACTTAGCAAATAAATAATATATTTATATTAGAAATTGCATTAAAAAAATATTTATAATTAAAATTAAATAATATTTTTATATCTAATAATTTTATTTTATATTTTAATATGATTAAGATTTAAGGACCTCAATTCGAATAAACGTATTGTATTCGTATCGTGTTAATAAATTTATAGTATTTTTTTTGTTCATTTAAATCTGATCTGTTTATTAATCGTGTCAAGTGTAAGACCCGTACTTAGACCCTGAGGGTATAATTATCATTTTTTACTTGTCCTATTTATGTAATTGCATTCATTTTATATTTCGAGTGCGTGTGGGTGTAATTTTGTACTCATTTGGGAAGTCGGATTGATTATAATAAAGTTCGAAGGTGAGATTTCAATTTTTGGTGGGTTTGATCGACCGAATGGATGATTTGTTCGACCGAAATTTTGAGGACTTTCTGAAAAATTTGTGGCTTCAGATTCGTTCGACCGAATTGGACTTCGTTCGACTGAAGAAGTCATTCGTTCGACCGAAGTGTTGGTTCGTACAAACGAATAAAGATTCGGTTGACCGACAATTTAGAAGCTCTCTGACTTTTGTAGACGCTGAAGGATTTGTTCGAACGAACTGTTATTCGTTCGACCGAAAGGGGTGGCTCGGTCAACGAATCTTTGATTCGTTCGACCAAATTGACGCGAAATGATTAAAATTGCCCTCTTCTGCAAACTTCTCCTTAAGAAAATTGAAGGGCAAAATAGTAATTTTATCATTTTTCTATAAATAGGGATCAGGGGGTCGAATTTTTAGGGTTTTCTCTTTCTTTTTCTCTTTTTCTCTTCTCCTCCTCTCTTCACATTGCCCTCTCTATCTATCACCCAAATCTTTGCCAAATTTTGATTTCTCTTCGCTTATGAACTACATTCTACGCGTCTAACTACCCGCTAGCATCAATTGGTGGATTGGAGCGCAAGCATTAAAACGAGAAACTAGGGTTCTTGAAGGAGAAATTGGGATTTTTCGAGTTAGAGACGAAATCAGAGTAAACAGACTACACCACGAGGTTCGTAGCTTCGATTCTAACTCGTTTATATGTTCATTTCGTCATTTTAAACATTTTGATTCGTATGGGTTTTCGTATCTATTTTCTTAGATTTATCACTTAAATCTTAGTTTTTATACGTAATGTGGGTTATAAAGGAGTCGTGGAAGTCGTAGGAAGTTAGATTTATAATTTCGGAGATTTTGGATGAATGTGAACAGTAACTCCGATTACTGTTCTGACAAATACATAGGGCCCACAAGTCGAAATCACGAATATTAGTCGTAATGAGTTGGTTTAACCGCAATGTGAGTCCGTGTCGATATTAATTAGATAATTAGAGGTTTAACGAGGATTTTAGACGATTACGCGTAATGGTCTGAATATTAGAAACCCAGAATAGCATGCATTTCGCATATTCGCACTTTTATATATATTGGGACGTGTGTTGATAATATGTTATGCGTGTGGTTAAGCGACGGTTCGAGATCGAGATATTCGCGTGACTCGCCGAGAAACGGGGGGACTAGGGAGTGTATACCCTCCCTACACTGTGAGTGGACACTCTTTTATGTTATTTGTTTGTTTAAATGTTATTTTCTTTATAAATGAAAGAATATGCAAATATTTATAAATGTTTTTCTCTTTATTCTTTAAATGTCTAAAAATGTATATGAACACATGTTATATATGACTTTCGATGGAGTTGATGATGATTTGATGTTCATATATATGTTTTATATCTGTTGTGACCTTATGCGACCATTGGGCCTGATTTTATATTATGATGATGATGTGGTCATTGGGCTAAGATTTTATGGTACATGTGTTGATAATAACGGCCTTATGTGCCAGTTGTTTACTGTAGCTACAGGGTGGTAGCCTGGGGTGAAGTTTACTGGGATGTGGATCCCCAAGTGAGTGTATAGTGGTAGCCTAGGGTTGGCCTGGGAGAGAGGTCACCTAGGTGAGTGGAAGCTGCATAAGTGGATCGTTATGTGGTTGTAGTTGTATTGTGATACTGTGATGGGATTTTTCCACCTATGAGTCTCGTCGAGTTAGTCACAGATGTCATCCCATGGCGGCTCGAGGCAAACGTTAATGTTGGGCAACCTTTTTCTGATAAAACTGCATGTTTTATATCTTATGCATTTTAAATCTATTTTCACAAAAATAGCATGTTTTCTTGCATACAAAATCCACTGACGGTCTCGAAACGTCCACGGCCAGGGTAGTTGCCGGAAAAGGAGCCAGCCCAATGATTTTCATAATATGATTTTGGAAACTTTTAAAATAAAGAAGTTTTTTTCTGGGTTACCATTTTAAGATTTATTTTAATGTATACATAGATACCACCTGGTTTTAATTATATTTTATTTCATTCACTCACTGAGTATACTCCCGTATACTCACCCCTTTCACCTTTTAGTTTCAGGGTAGGCGTTAGAGAAGCTCAAGTGGTGGTGATCGCTCCAGAACTGAAGACTCAAGTATTATCGGATCGACTCACTCGGTTAAGTCCATAGTCCACTGGTGTCGCTTTCAGTTTTTCTTTCATTTATAAGATTTTGTAACTGATAAACGCATTTGTAATAAATATTGTACTTTGAGTTGGGTTTGATCCCCACAGATTTTATTTGAGCAAGTATTTTTATTGATTTATATGTATACATATGCATTTGAAGTGTTTGTGACCTTATTTTATTTCATGTAAAGTTTGGGTGTAAGGTTGGTTTGATTTGGGAGTGTTTTGGAAGCAGGTTTTTATGAATGGCCTACAGGCCTACAGGTTGTATCTGTGGGATTGAGCACACAAGGTCTGTGACGGTTGTCACAGGTGGGACCCACGGGTCGGGGTGTGACATTATTAGTAATACAACAAATTTATATTGTCGCCTACATATATATACAAAAACAGAAACTATATCAACCTGAAGCATGTGAAGCTATAGCTATAGGTTTTGAAGGACAATTATCAGGGTGGTGGAATAGATATTTAACTGATAAATAACGCATAGCTATTACACATGCTAAAAAATTAACCCAGGAAAACATTCCAAAAACTGAAGGAATATCTACTGATACTACTAAAACTATAGAAGTAGAAAAATCCGATGGTATCGATACTCTATGTTATACTCTTGCTTTATATTTTATAGGAAATCCTAACCTTTATGGAGATAAACAGGCAACAAATTTACAAAATTTATGATGTAGAAGACTAGATGAATTTAAATATTACAAAGACATATTTCTTACTAAAGTCATGGATAGACAAGATACTAATTGCAGTTATTAGAAAGATAAATTCATATCCGACTTACCTACATTATTTGCTAACAAAGTAAAAGATAAAATATTAGAAGCCCAAGGTAAAGATGATTGGACACAAATCAATTTAGAAAAGATGACCTATGGTAAAATAATACAAGTTATAAATATTACAGTATATCAACTATGTAATACATTAAAATTAGAAGAACAAATGAAAAGATAAAATCTTACATCCAAAAAAGAACTAAAAACATGGTCTGAACAATTTGGATTTGAAAATTTTAAATCTCTTCACAAATTTAAAAGAAAACATGTTATAAGACCTTATAAATCTTATCGAATATACTCCAGAAAACGAAAAATCCACATTCCTTTTCCCCATAAAAAAATTAAAAAACAAAAATATTATAAATATGGAAAGAAAGGTCATTATGCTAATAAATGTCCAAAATTAAAAAAGAAAATTCAAGCTTTAACAATAGATGATGATATTAAACAATAAATATTAACCATATTAAACCAAGAATCTCAAGATTCAGACACTTTTACTTTGAGTATAAATGAATTACTAGAATTAGATCAGTCACACTCAGATTCTGACCCATCTACTTCTTCTTCTAATATAGAACCATGTCTTAATCATGATCCACAACGAAACCAAGACTTATTAGAATAATTAAAAGAAAGGATATTGAGAAAAGATAAACCTCTTGTTCCAGAATCAATAAAAAATATAACTAAAACTCTTATACCCAATTTCACAGAAAACGTATTACAACGATTTCATGAAAAACATAAAAAAGTAACTATCCAAGATCTACAAAAGAAAATATCCATATTAAAATTAGAAGTTCAAAAATTATGATAAATAGTAAAACATTTACAATATCAATCACAAATCTTACAAACCCCTATCAGTTTCGATGAAGATATTAAAAAAGTAGATACAGATATTCACATAAATTTAATGAATAAACTGACATTTCAAAAATGGTATTGTCACATCTTAATAGAAATTGCTCCTGATTGTCTTATTGAAGTCTATAATGTCTTAATAGATTCCGGAGCCGATTTAAATTGCATACGAGAAGGTATTGTTCCCACTAAATATTTATCAAAAACCAAGGAAAGATTGTATGGTGCTAATAAAACTACATTAGATATTTAATACAAATTTTCTAAAGCTCGTATTTGTAATCAGGGTATATGTTATAAAACATCTTTCATTATTATGAAAACACTCTTACAAAATACCATATTAGGAACTCCATTAATCACCAAATATGTTGATATAGAAATAATATTTAAGTTTACGATGCCCTCTCGTACTATACAATTACAAACACTCAAACATCATGCTATTTCTTTACAAAATATCATCAATACATTATCTTTAAAATAGCAACAGATAAAATTTTTACAAGAAGATCTACATTTTTTAAAATAATAAAAATTTATTCAAACTACTGTATATCAAAATTTTATTACCCATTATCATAAAAAATTATTAGATAATATTTGTTCTCATCTTCCTCATGTTTTATGGAATCGAAAGAAACATCTAATTTCTTTACCATGCATAAAAGATTTGAGAAAGTTATGAAAATACCCACATTTTCTAACCAATTTTTCAAAATAATCATGTCAGAAAAATATTAACAAAAATGTCCAAAAGTAGGTTTTTTGAATGATTTTACCCCTGTGCAAAAGTTAGTGTTTTTTGTTATGTGCGAAAGTGTAAGGTAAACTTATGTGCGAAAGTGAGTGTTTTTTTATCATGTACGAAAGTGCACTTTCGAACATGGGTAAAATCGTCCAAAAAACAAATTTTTGGATATTTTCGTTAACATTTTTTTAATGTGGTTATTTCGGTAAATTGGGTAGAAAATGTGGTTATTTTCGTGTTTTTTCCAAGATTTTTTTGTAAAAAATTTTTTGTATTTAAAATATAATTTTTTTTTTAAAGTTTGAAAAGAGAAGTTTTTTCATCCCTTTTTATTAAATATACAGTTAATATTTATTTTATTTTAAAAATATTATTTTTAATTTTTTTCAAATATTTTGATTTAATTAAATTAAATACTCTATATAATAATTTAAATAAAAAAAAACTTATTTTAACTATTATGTCAAATAATTTTTAAAAAAAATCTTATCTTAATTTTAAAATTTATTTTTTTTAATAAAAATTAACTTTTAAATCCTTAAAAAGTTATCTCCAAATAGGCTCTTGGTAGGTATAAAATTTGGATTACCTTCAAAATAATAATAAGCTGCTTAGCAAAAAGTACTTTTCAGTTAGCTTCAATTTAGAGCTGTTTGTCGGGCTATGTTGGCCCATGAATTGGCCTATAAAAATTTGAATGTTGGCCCATGAATTGGCCTGTAAAAATTTGGATTCAAATTGATCCGATAAATTATTCACACAAACTTATCTAATTTCGGATTTAATCTTACGAGCCATGCCAATTTCAATTATTTAGAATTGACCACCCAATCCGTAAGGGTCCACAACCATTTGGGCTAATTACATGCCTAAACTGTCGAGTTGAATCAGCGGCTCAGGCTAATTAAACCCTGCTCCTCAAAATAAATATAAAAAAATAAAAAATAAATACTGAAAGAAATAAATTTTACTTAATTAAATAAAAAAATTAATTTAATCGGAACCTAATCAGAACCAAAATTGTCAAATGAATCGGCCTGATATAGACCATGTTGGAACTATGCCTCCACCCAAACTCTTAGATTTTACAACCCTTTACAATGGTGGAGCGCATCGCCTAACTCATGCATGACCCCCAAGGACGTGCGCTGGATATTAGATATGCAG
>JAVXUL010106060.1:0-18980 GCA_035590515.1 Trichilia minutiflora
TTGATTCGCAAGCCAAAATCCTGTGGTAACTGATGGTTCATTTCTTACATTTCGTTTTTTGGAGATTATTTAATGTAATTCATAGTTTTGTTGGTAACTCAGATGCAAAATTTAATTGCGCTGATATTTTGTTGTAATAAGTTTAAACTTGGCAATATGGTGATTGCAAAAGCTGATTGATGAAAGAAATATGATTTAAAAACTTTATGGTGTGCAGGCATTTTCTGTTTATAAATTGTTTGACCTTTGGTATAGAAAGAAGTTGATGCTTGATCTATCACATATGTTGATCCTCCCGGAATGAAAGCTTATAACTTGGCCTAGTTCTCTTTATCTCTCTCCTTGTTTTATTAAGACATAGCTGTATGAAAGTAATGGGGACAGATTACAATAAAAGTTCAAGAGCTCACGTTTGGAATTAGTGATTAAGCCTCTGCAGGTAAGAAGACACTTCAATTGTAATATAGCAAGGGTAACAAATAGGAAGAAGGCAATGGGATTTTATCAAAACCCCATAAACTTTTGACTGGAAAACAACTCCCCTACTTGAAATGACAATGATAGTAAGAAGCTACATGTCTTCGTAAAAGCGTTTGCACAAGAAGCCATAGCCATAGCTAACACCAATGGTGTTAAGCTTATAGCTATCTCTTAGCATTGTGAACTGGTTGTTTTGGGTGCTTATGTAGTAATAAGGGCTAATAGTTCGTTATATATGATAGCAGCCATTGCAGTGGTGTTAACTATTTAGGGAGGGGTACAGAAGACAAAATAATCTGTATGTAAATTAGAAGGATGGAGACAAAGAAAAAATGCATACCTTTTTCAAAAAGCAAAGGTTGTTATTAAAAGCACTTGTAGTTGTGGTCAGACCTTTGTGTTGAATTGGCCTGATATTCCTGTTTTCTGGAGTGATTGCATTAATGCAAGAACGCTAAGAAGTTTATCCTCGGCCATGGATTAAGCCACTGCTGGTGTGGTGTGAAAGCTCCAAGCTATAGTTCATCAAGTTTTGAGTATCAGCTTGTCATTGAAGAGGCAGGTGCCCATACATTTAATGGGAAATGAAATCTGAATTCAAATTTGCTTTTTTTATCTTATCTTTTGGGTGAATCTTTGGTGGGTACCTATCAATGTGAATTCTTAAGAGCCTGATCCCTAGTCTTTTTCCATCAGCATTTCAGTGTTTATTTTTCTTCTCTGGTTCTAGATGATGACTGCCAAACTGGCAGTGTATGGGTCCCCTTTTGAATCACCATCGCTAGTGTCATGTTCTTTGATTGTTGTTAAGATGTCATACAATTGTTACTTCTACTGTTGCTGTCTAGATGTTTTCTTTGGCGTTGGAGTTGGGTTGGTGCAAATGTGGGCAACCAGTATGGATGTTTGGCCGTTGGAGGGAGGAGGAAATGGGATGGTTGGTAAGTGTCGAAGCATAGAAATCCAATAAGAACTCAATATACATCTACAAAAATTTGTCTAATTTATATCCTATAAAAGCTTGTATCATAAGAGAATACCTTTTCCCCTGATTCAAGAAAAATCAGAAAGACATTTTGAATCTTAGATTTGACTGTTATTCATGATGAAACATGCTTCCAGCAGAAATTTCCGTTGAGAAGTTGTTAAAACTCCAGTTGCTTACTATTGCTCTGATAACATAAAAAGTTGTTAAAACTCCAGTTGCTTACTATTGCTCTGATAACATAAAAAGTTCTCTTACAAGCCACCATGCCTGTGTTAGGATTTAGAATTAAATTCCAAAAGAAATGAAATTGCCGCTGTCGTTCTCCCAGTCATGTACAAGGTGTTGGTTTCAAAATTATGATTTACATAATGAGATACTGCTGTGAAAAAGAGATATATTCATACATTTGCCTAGCCTCTTTTTCATATGCATGCAACATTAACTCATTTCATATGGATAAAAGGGGAATACCTATCAAATGTCAATTACAGTTCAATGAAGCCTTTCCCATAAATTTATTCCAGTAGAACTGTCTTCTATTGTGGCAATTAGCCTACTATGGATTCCAAAATCAAAATCAGAAAAGAAATAATGGACAGTTCAAAATCATTGGCACATTCCCAATAATAAAAGATATGAAATCTGCAACTCAAAATGGCCATCTTCAGTTGGTGAGAGGAAGAGAAGTCTACTGGGAAGTTCTAAAGCCTGGGAACCGGTCCACAAGTTCTGCCTCAGAGTTGGCAAGGCTGTCTTCAGCGTTTTGGTCGAATGCCTCTGCATATACAAGAATGAGATCCTCTGTACCCGATGGTCGAATGAACAGTTATGAGAATGTTGACGTAGTATATCCTATAAATTATTCATATTATTGATTTAAAAATATTTTATATTGTATTACTGTATATATGTATTATATATATTAATAAAAAAATTATTTCTATTCATATATATAAGTTATTTCTTATTTTTTATCATACTAATAAATAAAGTATGTATATAAATATCTAGATAATTGGATTATCTAAATTGTTCTTTGTATAATTAATATCAACTGGATATCAATATCATATAATAAATATATGAATGTTTTTAATAAATATTATGAAATAATATTAGTACCGATGATAATGAGAGTAATATTATTAGGATATTAATATAGATTAATAGTTAGAAAATTATTTTTTAAATATGATTAAAGAAATGATTAATCACATAAAATATATATAATTAATGATTTTTTATTTAATTGTGCTAGTGTGTAAAATACTCTTTTAACCTGAGACTTTATAATTGTTATCTAATATAAATACATATGATTCATATAGTATATAAATACGAGATTAATTACATCTTGTACAAGAAGTTGCTTTGGTTATATTTTGTTTATATTATAATATATATAATTATCAAAATAGAATCTGTTGACTTGATATATAGGATTTCAAGTTTTTGTTGATTTAATCCGAATTTAATTTTTTAGTCGGATATCAATAGATAGTTGAAACCCAAAATCCTTGGCCAGGAAACTTTGAAATTATATGAAAAAGAGTTTGTAATAACAAGTTCAATGGGTAATAACTGATGGTTCAAAACAGACATTGAGTTGAGGGTTTTGACATTTTGTAAGTCTTAACTTAGTTGAGAGTAAACGAGTTACATAACTCACACGGTATGCGTAATCAGAATAAATCGATTTGATGAAGATTTTTTTTATTGTGGTTTAGAGATTATAACATATTATTAAATGTTAACTATAGTTGTTAGGTATTCAAAGACTTTACAATAGGGTTAATGGGATCGATTTTAACTTACAATTAACACTACAGTAAATCGAGATGTTATAATTAATAATACTATGCTTATCTTTGTTAAAAGAAAAAGAATAATTAATTATTCTCTACTAAGAAGGTTAATACTCTCAGTGATGACAAATCGTCAAAAGTGTAAACTGTTTATACGTTAAATTGTTTAATGGACTTGAAAGCTTAATAAATTGAACCGAACATAACTTAATGTAAGTTATGATATTCTATTAATATTAAGGAATATAAATAGAATTACTTAAAGTTGGTTAAAAGTGATTTAGTTAGTATTTGGATAAATTTGGCATTAAAGTGTTTTATGTAGGTAAACTTGTAAATTTATATTTACTATTACAAAACTTGTTGAACAAGTTTTGCAACTCATTTGTCATTGATTTTAATGATAAGGGTATAAGAGTAAATAATGTAATATTACACACACACACACACACAAACAAACATATATATATGGGTCATTTTTATTTTTAATGAATTAATCAATTTTGAAAGTTTAATTGAAAAATATAACACTCTCACTTCTCCTCATTTGGCCAAGCCAAAAAAAGCTTTAAAGGTTCTTAAATTTTGGAGGTTTGATTTTTTTCAAACTCATCCTTCATTGTACTAAGACTAAAGGTTAGTCTTACATACTTTGATTTGTCAAATTTGATGAAACAATACCTTAATTACATGTTTTAAATGCTAAAACCCTAAATTGATTTATTAAACATGATTACAACCTAATAATGGTATCATAACTCTATTAAGATTGTTAATTGCTTGTAAATATGCTTGATTAGTGATTGTTTTAGTTAGTTTTAAAGATTAAAACATGTTTGAAGAATTAAGGTTTATGATTTCATAAAGTATTCAATGGGTAAAGATGAATAGTTTATCATTTTAATGAATTTATGATATTAAGTGACTCATTTGATGATGATAATATCATGATTATATCAATTTTATGCAATGGAAATGAATTAAGCATGAATATGAACTGGGCATATATTCGACCATGATGAATTTTGCACAAATGTTGTGTTGTTTATGTATCACACCCGTGTGTGTACCTTAAGGGCATATTTGTAATTTTACTATATTTCTTATTCATGCCTTTGTGTCCATCGAGTATATCGATAATTTGGATATATTTTTTGGATATATTTTGCATTTACGTTGGTTAAAAAGGGTTTAAGTGAGTGTGTGTTGGGACCTCGTTTGTGAATTTTCGATTTCGGAAGGGACTCAAGTGAAAAAATCCATTTTTGGCAAGTTTGATCAACCGAAAGGGGTAGTTCGTTCGACCGAAACCTTGGTTTTAGATTCGTTCGACCGAACCTTGATCCGTTCGATCGATAATTTGCAAGCTCTCTGAGTACTATTTATGCCAAGGGATTCGGCCGACCGAAATGCTATTCATTCGATCGAAGGGGCAGTTCGATCGACTGAATCTTCAATTCATTCGATCGAATCGGTGCGAAATGACGAAAATGCCCTCTTTTAGAAGCTTCCTCCTTAAGAAAACTTAAGAGTAAAATGGTAATTTTATCATTTTTCTATAAAAAGGGGTATAGGGGTCAAAAATTTGGGTTTCTTCTCTCTTTTCCTTCCTTTCTCTTCTCCTCACGTCTCTCTTGTTCTCTCTCTCTAGATTTTGTTAATTTTTGTCGGAATCTCGATTTCTCTTCCCAGACGAGCTACATTTCACGCATCTAATATGTGGGGAGCAGCAATTTGATGATTGAGGCACGAAATCGCGAATAGACGCTAGGGTTCGGAGTTGGATTTGGGGTTTTTCGTGTTAGAGGCGAAATCGGAGCAAACCGACCACACCAAGAGGTTCGTAGCCTCGATTCTAACTCATCTATGCGTTCATTTCATAATTTTAGGTATTTTGATTCGTATGAATTTTTGTATCTATTTTCTAAGATCTATCGTTTAATTTTTAGTTTTTATGCGCAATGTGTATCGTAGAAGTCGTAGGAAGCTAGAAATGCAATATCAAAAATTTTGGGTATATATGAACAGTAACTTCGATTACTGTTCTGGCGAAGGCATAGAGCCCACAACTCGAAATCGTGTACATTAATCGTAATAAACTAATTTAACTATAATGTGGGCCCATGACGATATTAATTGGATGATTTCGCGTATAATCAGAATTTTAGATAAAGTCACGTAATGGTCCACATATTAGAAACCCAAAATTTAGTGTGCATTCCATGCATTCGAGCATATACATATTGGAGCATGTAATTAATAGAATTGTTATGTGTGTGGTTAGGCGACGGTTTGAGATCGAGGTATTCGCGTGAGTCACCGAAGAACGAGAGGAACTAGGGAGTGTATACCCTCCCTAAGTTGTGAGTGAACATCCTTTTCATAATGTTCCTTTATTTCTAAAGCTTGCTTTCTTTGTTAATGAAATGATATGCAAATGCCTATAAATGTTTTCTTTATTTCGTATTATATGTAAAAATATATAAACCTGTATTGTATTTGGAATTGAAATGGATTTGATGATACCTTGGTATTTTGTCACATGCTTTATATGATGATATGGCCAGTGGGCCAGCTTTGTGATTGTTATGTGATATTGCGACCAATGGGCCACATTCTGTATTTATGATGATGATATGGCCTGAGGGTCCATTTTTATGATTGTGTGTATTGGTGATAACAGCCTTGTGTGTTGGTTTACTGTAGCTACAGGTTGATAGCCTAGGGAGGTGTTCACTGGGATGTGGACCCCCAGGCAAGTGTATAGTGGTAGCCTAGGGTTGGCCTGGGAGAGAGGTCACCTAAGTGAGTGGAGGCGGTATAGGTGGACCATTATATGGGTGTTGTTATGTGGTGGTGATGTTGAGATTCGTCCACCTATGAGTCTCGTCGAATTAGTCACGGATGTCACCCCGTGACGGCTCGAGGCAAACGTCAATGTTGGGCACCTTTTTCTGATAAAAGTGCATATTTTATAATTATTGCATCTTAAATCTGTTTTTCTGAAATAGCATGTTTTCTTGCATATAAAATCCACTGACGGTCTCGGAATGCCCACGGCCAGGGTAGTTGCCGGGAAAGGAGCCAGCCCAATGATTTTATAATACGATTTTGGAAACTTTATTTGATATGTGTATGTATTCATTCCATAGTTTTTGATTATGTTTTACTACGTTCACTCACTGAGTATATTCCCGCATACTCACTCCCCTTACCTCTCAGTTTCAGGGTAAGCGCTAGATCGTGATCCAGTGGTGGTGATTGCTTCGAATTTGAAGGCTCAGGTATAGCCTTACCGACTCACTGTGTAGAACCTATAGTCCACTGGTAGCCATTGAACTTTTCTTTTGTTTATGCGTATTTTGCGAATAAGAAACAGATTTGTATTAAATATTTAAACTTGTTTGGGGGACAGATTAACCCCCATGGATTTTATATGATGATTGCTTTCATTTACTTATGTGCGCTGAAATATTTGAAGTGTTTACGGTCTTGCTTTTATTGACTTGGAGTTTGGGTGTTAGGATGGATTTATATTGGAAGTGCTTTGTAAATACATTTTTTTGAATGCCTTACAGGCCTACAGGGTGTATTCTGAGTGATTGAGTACATCCTCTAGGTCTATGGCGTTATCACGTGTGGGACCCACGTGTTGGGGCGTGACAGAGAAGCTGAAAATTCAAAATGGGGAAGACAACTTGTCCCCAAGCATATATGCTGTGAAATCTCTCAAGGTGTCGATACGTTTCAAAATGTGTTAATACCTTTGGCATTTCTCTCACAACGTATCAATACGTTTGCCTTAACGTATCGATACGTTCGGCCAAAACACTGTTTATAAGCCTACAGGGTATCGATACCTTCCTCAACGTATCGATACCTTTTGTTGCAAACGGGCTTCATCACCGTCACTAACGTGTCGATACCCCTTGCCAACGTATTAATACCTTGGGCACTGTTCACTATTCATCATGCCTTCAAGGTATCGATACCTTTCACCCAATGTATCGATACCTTCCTCAAAGGTGTCGATACCCTTGGCCTCAACCTCAACGTGTCGATACGTTTCCCCAAACATATCGATACGTTTGCTTTTGGTCCTTCTTTCGAGGACTAGAACTTCAACTGGCCATAACTTTTCGCTCGGATATCTGCTCGAAACCCATAATATATTAATGCGAAGCTCTCTTCGAGATATATAAAAATGATAGGAACTTTTTCTTAATCGGAGATTATTTTGGAGTTGAAAATCCAGATCTTTCTCATTAACTCATATCCTACACCACAATCTTATTCAAGATATCTTCTTCAAGTTCTATACCCTCTCGTGCACAATCTAACCATGAAGATATGCACGAACACTCTTGAGGGATTTACTATTATGCCCATAATGCTAAGGGACGGGTTTCACAGTTTAGGTCATATGGAATCTTTACATCGTATTTAAAACATGAGTGGTGCAAGCAAAATCAATCTACCAAGTATTTAAGAAAAACTTCTGCCAAATTTGATTCCAAACATACAAAAGCATTAGGTTAACCTTTCTTTTTGAACCATGCCTTACATTTCAGGTAATTTTTCTTATACTATCCAGCCTTTTCACATAAATGATACATATCATTCTCTTGCTCCTTTTTGTGAATTTGGGCAGATGACGCATTAATTTCTAATGGTCCTTTATTTTCCTCTTGATTCTTCTTTCCTGGTTTCTTTTTAGCTTCGGCTGAACAATGGGATTAATTAAATGAATTCCTTGCTTCTTAAGTCTTCTTTCCTCTTGAATAAGCATGCTTTGCAATTCTATCACATTTTCTTTATCCTTTATAGTATTGTAATTTATTTCGAATGGATCATACTAAAGAGGTAAGGAGCTTATGATAAATTGCACAAGGAAACTTTCACTCACTTGCAGTTCCATGGATCTCAATCTTACTCCTATAACGTGCTCATTACTATCTCAACAACTGAGTTATTAGCAGTGTCATCCTGAGACATACTTTCAATGAATTCCATAAATTTCTAAACACTATCAGTTGTACAAATCATTGAGTCGATGTTTTCTGTTATTATCATCCGCATGAGCATTAAGCTTAGTCTATTTGATCTTTCCTAAGCCTTATGGAAATATCTTTATTCATCAATGCTAGTGTCAGCAATAGCAAAGGTGTTGTCAATTAAGAATACTATATAAATCAAGATCCAAAACACCTAAGTGAAACTAAACTTATTCAGACCATTTAGGAAAATTAAGCCCATTCAACTTTGTAATAGACAAAATTTGTGAATGAGTAGAAACAAAAGAAGATGCTTGAAATACATAGAATGCTTATACATTAATGCTTTGAGCCGTAAACATAAACATATAATACAAATTCAGATAACATTCACATGGACAATAAATGTACATTGAAGTTTTCCTTTGGATTACCAACAATATATATCAATAAACATAATAGATGCCTCCTTTTTTATCACATAATTAGCAATTAAATATATTCCAATTAGACACGCTTGCAATCTTTGAAGAATATATCAATTAACCGCTGTCATGTTCATGATTATAAAATAACTAATCAATCTTTGGGCGACCTTAAATATTTTATAATCAATAAACTTCAATATATCTATTACAAAGAAAATGTACATTATCATGTCATCTTATTAATAGCATCACATAATCATGGGTAATTAGTTTTATTTAGTTTGACATCTATACAAACTTTCTAATTCGGTCAGTTTGATGACTAACAAATCATTCATAATATAGACATCAAATTAAATAATAATATCATACAATTTGATAGACATTAAATTTTAAGGTTCGGTTACTTTGGTGACTAGCAAATCACCATAATTTGTCATTGTCAAATTGCATATTTTAATCCATACAAACTATAACTTGAGAAGCAAATAAATCAACAATAATATTCTCTAGCAGTACGTTTATACGGATTTAAAGAATAATCATAAATTCTATGATTATTAGACACATATATTTACACATCTATACATAAGTTTTAGATGAAAACACATAATAAAGCGGTACTATCTATAACTTAATTAACATCATAATAGCATATAAATATTTGGCGACAATCAAAATTGAGGTAAATGCATATAACAACCCAATTGATTATATATATATACATATATAAAATCGTGATGGGAATGATATTGATCATAGAAGCACAAAAGTGCAGACTTCTAAATTCTACCCAAATGAATATGTCTCATGATTATATTTATACGACTAAAAATCCAACTAAAAGGATAATTAAATGCAGACAACTACATATACATCATTGGAATCGAAAAGGGTATATATCAGTAGAAGCCTGCTTCATATATATCAAAATAATACTTCAATTCTATCTAGCAAAACATTCTCGATATTAAGATTCTTACTTCAATATATATAGAGATAGATAGATAGATAGATAGATAGATAGAGAGAGAGAGAGAGATTGCAGCAAATAACTTTTATCAAATCTCGTCATCAATAATTTTGGGGCTTAAAAATAGAGAAGAAATCAGTAATCATTAATGAAAAATAATATATTCTTAAACAAAGGATTCTGATAACATAGGTTGAAATTTCTTAGTTATGCAAATTAAAACCAAAATTTTACATAACATAATATCCAAAATCCTAGAACTATATGATTCTCACAATTCAATTATTCACAAGTGAAAAACATTCCTTAATCCATGATGAATTCTTCAATAAAACAATTGATCACAAGAAAAACTTAAAAATTGTGTCTCTCTCTTAACCCCTTTCAGTTTTGACAGTATACTTTTCCGACGGAGAGAGAACTAACGGATAGAAATAGGATCAATTTCTAATTAGAGTTTCTTTTATCTTGTACGTACCATCTGCCTGTGTAGTATTTAGAAAAATATTTCTTTATTGCCCAGTAGGATTATTACACGTAATAACTATTAAATCACAATTATCTTTTAACCAAATAAAAGATAGCTCTGACACATGGACTATTAAAAATAAAATATCTAATAATTATTTCTTAGACCGGAAACATTGAACCTAAGGTAAAGGACAACCAAGCATATTTTTCAGAGCTCTGACAGAACATGGACCATGGACTCTCGAGCTTTGCACATGGCCTCCAATCGCTTAGCTTTCGGCATGCTAAGACCAGTTCCTTCAGTCATGTCAACTTCTTCACCAATTCTCTCCCAATCAAAACACTGAATCAATACAGCTAACGTCAATGTGATCGCTCTATTTGCAAGCCCAGCTCCGGGACATGTTCTTCTGCCCAACCCAAATGGTACAAATTTAAAACTTCTATTCCCCTCCGTTTCTGATTCTTGTTCAAATCTCTCTGGCTTGAAACTTGTAGGGTTCTCCCAAATGTTGGGATCTCTGTGCATGGCCAATGCATTCACTATCAATATCGTCGATTTTGGCACGTTGAATCCGCAGACAATGCAGTCATTCGACGATTCATGAGGAATAAGAAGAGGAACAGCTGGGTATAATCGGAGAGTCTCGTTGATTATATTTTGGACGAAATGCAAGTTGGATACATCATGTTCTTCTACTAAATGTTGACCATGGCCAATTATGTAATCGTCGATTTCGGCTCTGGCTTTGTTGAGTACAGCTGGGTGGTTGAGGAGAAGAGACAGAGCCCATTCCATGGTTACTGCAGAGGTGTATGTGCCACCAATCAAGAGACTCTGTTGATGCAATTTTAGTTAGAATGTTGTACGGATAAATAATTAATTGATGTATAAATTTTAACATTCAGTGAAATAGACACTTTAATCCTACCAATTTTAGAGATACCCACAAAGAGTTTGTTTTAGATTATTTTTTTAATTTAGATAAAAATAATAATAATTTGATACATTTAATTAACTTTAAAAAAAATGACGATGAAGAAAATGTTACAGTAATTATTATAATAAAATCAAAAATCATCCAAACTAACAAATTTTATCAAATTAAGATTTTTATGGATATTTTTAAAATTAGTGGCATTAAAGAATGTATATCTCCTTTATCCTTAATTAATATTATGTCATAAGTAAAAATCCACACTAATATCAACCATTCGATAGTAAAATATTGTATACATGGACATTTTTAAAATTAGTGGGACTAAAGAATGTATATCTCCTTTACCCTTAATTAATATTATGTTACAAGTAAAAATACACACGTACCAATATCATCCCTTTGATGATTTCATCCGAGTAGTTTTCTGGTTTCGATTCTTGTAACAGTAGCATAGAATCGATTATCGTCTTAGATTTTCCTGCTTGATCATCTCCTGATAAATTTCTTTTTCTGCGATGCTTATCTATCAAACTCTGCATGAATTTATCCACCTTCTTCTTCAGTTTCATTATCTTCTTTTCATAACTCCAATATACTACCCATCGCAAAAATGGCAAATAATCCCCTGGATTGGACGCTCCACTCACTTCAAGGATCTCACTAATAATTTCTCGGAAACTATTTGCCTCCTTTGAATTCTCAGCTTCTTCTTCGAAATACCTTTTCCCTGTAACCATTCTCATGATAATGTTAAAAGTAAGCTTAGAGAACTTCGACTTCATCTCCACTTTTGTAAACCTTTTTCCCGAGCTCTGGTAAAGATTTCTGGCCAACAATCTAACTTCATCCTGTCTGATACCCAGAAACATGTTGAGAGATCTTGTCGAAAAGATTTCGAGTGCAGAAAGACGGCGGAGGTTGCGCCAATGATCACCGTAAGGGGCAGCTACTACGGTGGAGTAGTCATAGTTTAGGTGCTTACCAGTGAGAAGGCGAGGCCTGTTGGCGAAGATCAGATCATTTTTGGATAAGCACTCTTCGACCGTGGATGGGGAGGAGATAAGAAGGACCTTGCGGCTGCCGAATGAAAGATTCAATATGGGACCGTATTTGTTTGATAGATTCTGTAATGTTGTGTGCATTGGCTGTTTCTTTACAAGAAGGTTAAGATGTCCGATAACCGGTAATGAAGGCGGACTTGGTGGGAGATTCTTACGTTTTGATATTGGGAAGTTGTGCTTTGAAATGAGGAGGCCAAGCAAAAAGGAAGATACAGAGACGATTAATAATAACCATGCTGCTTCCATGAAAATGATGTATGAGTTTGAGTAGATGGTTTTGAATGTGGGTTTATGTTTCGAGTTTCCACTCATTTTATAAAGGATGGAGTCGTGTCCAAGAAATTCTCCATAATTTCCCTAAATATTTTGTAAAATGAACCTAAATAAAGAAGGTTAAAAATTAAGTAAACATATAAAAAATTTTAATAAAACAATTGGACAAACGTACACTTAAAATTTGGATAAATCTTTATTTAGTCTTACTATTTTTAAAAATATTTGTATATACTCTAATTTTTTAGTTTAATCGATAAAAATAAATAATTTGATACATGTAAATTTCAAAAAAAAATTGTTCAAACTAATAATTTTTTAATAAATAAAATTTTGTACGGATGCTTATAAAATTCGTGGTATTAAAATATGTATTTGACAAAATTTTAAGGAAGTTCTTTTGTCCTTATCAATAATAGCTTAGTGATGAGCTTAGTGATGAGTATTGAACTTACTTTCTATCTAGCGATTTAAGTCCCGACATAGTGATTGGAGTACATCTTTATCATGGCTAGAAATTGTGTTCAAGTCCCAACAGATCATTGAATTAAATTTTTGTTTATAGGTAGAATTATAAATCGTCACAATGCTACAATATTATCCATGTAAACTCTCATATCTCTCTCTCTCTCTCTCTATATATATATATATAAGTCCCGACATAGTGATTGGTGTACATCTTTATCATGGCTAGAAATTGTGTTCAAGTCCCAACAGATCATTGAATTAAATTTTTGTTTATAGTTAGAATTATAAATCGTTACAATGCTACAATATTATGCATGTAAACTCTTATTGTGCATGTAATTGCTTGGTGAACTCTTATTATAAGTAAATTAAGTAAATCAAATGTTCTTAATTCATTTGGCTATTATTATTATTATTATTATGCAATAGTAATAACAATAGATAAGAATCAAAACCCAAATGAGAACAACACAAAACTAAATAAGTGAACACATTTATAAATTTAAACATCATTTTCAATTCAAAATCTTAAGGTGTTAGGTTTATAGGTTATTTCTATTTATACATTCCTTAGTTGCTATGTAACTTCTAATGTGGGATTCTTTTATTTCTCACACTTATATTTAATATCCCAAAAACCTCCTCCCAAATACAAGTCTCTTTTACATTTGATTTGTGACTTACTTGCTCCAGTCTCTTTTACATTAGATTTAGAGCTTACTAGCTCCCCTTAAATAGAAGTTTTTGAAGGGTTGATTGAATGATTAACACATGATTAGAGTTAACTATACATACATAACAAAATATGTAAACATAGACCAAAATCCATGAAATCAAGGCAAAATACCTTAACCTTAGATGTAGATTGATAAAGATCTAACTTCAAAAATATGGAATTTTCAAGAAACCAAACCCAAATACCCACCCCTGCCTTAGTTAAAATTGGGAGAGAAAGAGAACTTGATGAAAAATTTCAATTTCTTGAAAATTATGGCATTATTAATAAAATTAGAAAATTGACCACTATTTATATTACTGCAACATTTACTTAAATGTCAAAATAATTAAATAAAAGACAAATGAGTCCCAATATTTATCCAACAAACTTTGTACTAATAACATACAAAAATATCAATTATACTCTCATTTATCAATTTTATGACAAACAAGTTCTAAGTCCAGTCAAATTTACTTTGTTTAAGCTTAATTATTTTAATTCTGTTTTTATCTCTAAATATTAATAGAGTATTGTAACTTACTCTAAGTTACATTTGGGTCAATTTATAAAGCTCTCAAGTCTAGTCACTTATAATCAAGTTTTATCATACTTCCGTATGAAGTATGAGGTCAATGATACTTCATACACTATTACAATCATATGATAAATCATTGACCTCATACTTCCGTGTGATTCATAATAGCTTTGGTCATATTCGAAAAACAGTTTTCTAACTATCAATTCACACTAATATCCTAATAACATGACTATCATGTTACTCGCACTAATATCATCTTATAATATTTATCATGTTTACTATGTGATATCAATATCTGGTCGATATAACTTTTATAGAGAACAATTTAGATAATTAAATTATCTAGACAATTTATATGTATACTTTATTTTTAGTATGATTAAAAGAGGAAGCAGTATACATATATGAATAATAAATATTTTATTAATAAATAAATATATACAATGTATAGTATAAATAGTAATTCAATATAAAATGTCAAAAATGGATAACACAAATGGTTGTAGGATATACTACACTAAAAGCTTTTTTATATTTGAATATCACAGTGTTACAAAGAACCTATACTCAGCATATTAGGCTTGGGCTTTACTTGCTCCCTTTGAGTGGAAACATTTTATATTTCAGTATCACGGTGTTACTAAGAGTCCATACTCCTACTAAAACAAACTTGATTATTCTAGAGTGTACACCTACTAATGCTCTGCCTACTTGGGCCATCTTAATCCACTTTACTTGGGCTATCTTAACTTAAGAGTTTATAACTCTTCATCATTTCTTATGGGGGTAGTAACTACGAGAATACATGCATTTGTGTCCATACTCATTTTTCTTTAGAGCCATCGGCTTGGATACCACTCTTTAGGATCAAGGAAGCTCACTCAAAATTTAAAAAAAAAACGTAACTAAACCAAATGAGAGAACATATTCATGAACATAAACACCATTTTTAACCTAAGACCTTTATTGAGTTTATGAGTTTATTCTACTTATATATTATTTACTTATTATGTCATTTTTTAATGTGGAATTCTTTTACTTCACACACTTGTACTTGACATCTCAATATATCCAACTTTTTTTTCACATGTGATACTTAATTTATTTTAGTAATTGGTGCAAGAAAATTAGAACATTTATTTAAATAATTTCATTTTAGGTTGGTTTGGTTAATGTTAGGCATACATGTTCCAAAATGAATTTGACAGAATATGCAAATTAACTTGTTGATTTTTAGAGTTTATTTCACGTTTCCCATACCATACAGCCCTTATTTTTCACGCACAACAGATCGAAACTACAACTCAGACTAGACAATGCATGCAATTCACATGGTTTAAAGACCATTATTGGTGAATATATTGCGTAGATAACAAACACAACCTCTTCACTAACTATAGAAGGGAAAGAAATAATAGAAAGTATAGTTTCCAATCTAGCATGATTAATAATGACAATTAATCCGTGTCTCGTGTGACAATCCAACATCCATTGGGAAACCGCTGCTCTAACAAGCAAACATCGCCATATATGTGTTTGCTGGGCCACACAAGTGGGAACTACATAAAATAAAAGATGACTCGAATTTGGTGCAAGGAGACGGACAGAATTGCATTAATAAATTAGAATTTAAGTATTCTCATATATATGTGTGTCGGTGAGAATATATGTTTGCTTGTTGAAACTAAAGATCAATCTTAAAATAATTTTTAATGTATTACAAAACTTGTTTAATTGAATTTTTGTTATATATTTGAAATTCTCTCTAATTTTCCCTAAATATTCGGTACAATGAATCTAAATAAAAAATAAAAATTAAGTAAAATTATTAAAAAAATTTAATAAAAAATGGACATATATATAGACTTAAGATTTGGACAAAAATACACTTTAGTTTTAATTTTTAGAAATATTCATAAATACTCTAACTTTTTAGTTTAATAAATGAAGTTGGATAAAAAAAATAATATAATAAAATTAAATTTTAAAATAATTATAATTAAGAATGTATTATTGTAATTATGACAAAAAAAATTATTCATACTAATAATTTTTTTAATAAACTAAAATTTTGTATAGATATTTATAAGATTTGTGGAATTAAAATATATATTTTATTAATACAAAAAATTTTCAATCCTCAAATTTCGTGCACTAATATTTCTTCCTCAATCACTGGAACTAGAGATAGCAAATGTGTTGGACTAGCAACGTCCGACACGGGTCCGACACGTAAGTATTAAAACCTAGCACAGTTTAGTACATTGAACAGTAAAAACACGACCTAGCTTAGCCCAACAACAGGGCCATATTGGATCGAGAATTCAAATCTATGGGCTCGTGAAGAGCTCGGGCTTGACATGGCACATGCCATGCTTTAACCCAAGCCCTTTACGGATCGTGCCCAGCACAAGCCCAAAAGCCTAATAAGATCTAGTACAACCTTTATGCTGAGTTGGGTGAGGCCATGCTTTTACTATTTATAATGATTAAAAGTTAAAATATTTTTTTATTACCCAGTTTAATTTCACAGCCAATTTATATTGCAATTTCAATGTATCAAACATTTGAATATTTGACCAATTAACATTTGCCAAAACTATCAACATCCAAATTTATGGGTTAGACAATTGATAAACATAATTCCTTCCTAATTCATAAGTTATAACTCATAACTAACAGTCCAACATTCAATATTTATAAATAAATATAATTGATGAATTTACATCATTATAGTATAGCACATCCCAACTAAGTTAGCACCCATTGAACTATCTATCATTTGCAATTCATCCATTTACAAAGGTTTACATCAACTGAAAAAATAATGCTAATATATACATAACCAAATATAAAAAATAGAACCAGAATCAAAATCAAGTCATAGTTCCAAAGTATCAAAACTATAACAGAACTAAGCTAAGTACCAGAATCATAACCAAGCACCAAAAGTCCAAAATAACCAAAGCCAATATCAGAAACAGAACAAATGTCAAAACCAAATTGATCAAAGAAAATGATCACCAATAAAACTAATTCTAATCAACATTATAACAATCAATTTGCTCATCAATATCTTGATTTATATTTTGAATTCTATCTTCTACATACTCCTAATTCTTTAAGTATATCAAGTAATCCGAAACTTCTAACGACAACCTTGATCTCCTTTCATCCAGCACCATGTTTCCTGTATTAAAAGAAGATTCTGATGCAACTGTAGACTCTGGAGGAGTTAGTAGATCACAAACCATAATGAATAACATAGGGAAAACCCTTTCATTTGCTTTTCACCATTATAGAACATCAAAACAAAATTTTTTCTGTAAGAGTAAACAAATTAGAATAATCAATAGAAACATATTTCACTAATTCATTAAGTATACTATTTGAACCACCAACATTAGTTCACACTACTCAAAAATTTCTAAGATGGAATATCAGCTACAAGTTCATTGCTACTGTAAACAGTTTGTGTATTTATATCTTTCATGTTCTGATATTAAGCATAAACATCATTTAAAGATTTTTTCTAATAAGAACCATCAAAATCAAGGTTAACATTCAAATTTTTGGCAATTTCATTAACTAATGCCATAGAACCAAAAAGATGATGTCCTAGAAAAATATTCCCAAGAGAGGGGGTGAATTGGACTTTATCATAGATCTTGAAAATTAATGATGCTGGTTTGAATGATGAGTAAATAAAATGAGAAATAAATACAACAAAGGGAGATAATCAGGATGTTAGAGAAAATAAGACGAACAATTTTATAGTGGTTTAGTTATCAACTTACGTTTACTCTTCTCAGATAGAATCTACTCACTCTAAGGTATCACTATGATTTTAGTTTACAATCAAATTTATATAAACCCAATACAAATCCTTTTCTTGGCAAAGGGCAGTTTGTACACTTATCTTCTATACGGGTGATAAGTACCTAAAAAAAATATTTCTTTTTATCGGGTGAAGAGTAACTCAAGATAAATGTGCATACAACAATGAGAATATACAATCTCTCAATAGATTTGATTTTTAATATATACTCTGTAATCATTTTCTCTCTCTAAAGAATGACAAAACGAATATCAGAAAGTTAAATGACTCAGAAAGAACTTTAATAAAATAGTTTTTGCTCAATATTTTCTTTGTTTGTTTGTTCCTCCTTGGTTCATCTTCAAATTTGATTGATTATATACTCTAAGTTAATGCACTCCAATGGCTCTCTAAATTTCCCATTAATGCCTTTATTAAATACTATAAACTAGCCATTGAACTTTTAAAAATGTAGAAAGTATAAATACTTGGTGAGAGGGTATCAATACTTTGATGGTTTTCTCAAAGATTTCTTGACGCTTACATTGCATATATGGATACTTCATTTAAAGGTAAGGATACTTGGCTTAATCTCCTTTCTGTGTGTCTTGATTGATGTTGAATGTATCGATACTTTGGTGAAGGGTATCAATATTTTTTTGTATTTTAAGCTTACACATACTGCTTTGAATAATTATATTGATACTTTTAAAATTGTATCAATACTCTTCACATCTGTAACTGAAAGTATCACGCATTTGACTGAATGTATCGATACTTCATTTAAGGGTATCGATACTTTGAGCATCTGAGATCAATTGTATCGATGTTTTAGCTTTATTTTACTGTGATCACATTGATACTTTGAAGAGTTTAGTGATGAGTACATAAAAGTGTATGTGTATTAAGGTTAAATTTATCATTTTACACTTCAAAGTATGATTAACGCTCTCCATTTATGCATATTTCTAGTTTTTGATGTAAAATTTACTTTGATTGTAATTTTTGTTAATTTTGGTTTTTGT
>JAVXUL010106080.1:0-18978 GCA_035590515.1 Trichilia minutiflora
GTTTAATAAAATAGTAAATATTTCTTTTACTCTAGAAACCTCAAAACATAGATTGAAAATCATTAGGCTAACTACCTTTCTCAGAGATTACCCTGGCCCTGGGTATTCCGAGATCATCAATGGGTGTTATATGCAACAAAATCATGCTGTTTATAAAAATAGGTTTCAGAATGCAAAAACTAAAACATGCATGGTTTAATTTCATAAAACAAGCCCTCTACTGACGTTCGCCTGGGATTAGCCATGAGGTGACATTCGTGACTAATCCGATGAGACTCACAAGTGGTCGAATCATATCTCATCATCACAATAATACAACCATACACCATCCTCACCTGTGAAGTCTCCACTCACCTAGGCGATTTCTCTATCAGGCAGACCCTAAGTTACCTCCCCTATAGCTACAGTAATCAATCCTGGCCCTTATAGCCATCATTACCAAAGTGTATATCATTAACCACATGTCACATATATCTAAAAAGATATCAAGAAATCAAAACATTTATATATTACCATATCCATCAAATATAACTCATCTTGGCCTCCGGCCATCAAGATATAAATATATTCATAAACATCCATGAATATTCAAATATACAAACAAGTATGCATGAAACAAAAGCATTCTATTAAGAGATTATTTAAAAACATATCAACATTTCATATAAAAGTTCTCAAAGTTGTTTGAAATAATTGAAAACATAAAAGTGTTCACTCACTGCTTAAGGAGGATATACACTCCCTAGTTCCCCTCGTTACCTGGTTCGGTACCCAGATTCCTCGTACTCGTACTGTCGCCTAAACACATGTACCAAAATCATATTAATATACATTCCTAAACCTCAAATAAGACTCATATGCGTGCAATGCATGCCAATCTCCGATTTCCTAAAATCAAATAAATTCATAAAATCGACTAAACTCTCGTTACTCATTTAATTACTTATACAAAACTACCATGAACCCACATTGCTACTAAACTAGCTTATTATGACACGATTTTTTTCGATATCGATAGGTAGACCCTACACACATTGTTACTCATTTAACTCAGTTACTGTTCATGTCTATCCAAAATCTTCGAATTCACACCTATGGCTTTCTAACAATTTGCTAGGTTATTTTACAGTTTAACTAACATGTAAAAATCCTAATGTACATATTGAAACTATCGAAATCTATTCGGATGAACAGTAAAATCCATACAAATGAAAATTGATAAAACATGAAACAAAATGTATAGACAGATTAAAAATGATGCTATGAACCTTGTGGTACGGTCGGTTTTCCTTAGTTTTGCTCAAAAGTCAAAAAACCCCAATTTTTTTAACCAAACCCTAGCTTCTATTTCCGTTTACCACACTCCTATCACCAAATTAACACTCCCGAGTAGTTAGACATGAGGAATGTTGTTGACAGGTGAAGAGAAATAAAAAATGCAACAAGAATTCGGGTTATGGCTAGGATGGACAGAGGAGAGAACGTGATGGAGAGGAAGAGAAGAGAAGAGGAAGAAGAAAAGAAGAAAATGCATGAAATCTGGGGTCTCAGCCCCTATTTAAAGAAAAAGGATAAAATTACTATTTTTCCCTTAAGAAATACAAAGGAGAATATTGTAGAAGAGGGCAAAATTATCATTTTACGTCGATTCAGTCGAACGAATCGGGGGATTTGTTTGAATGAATATGAATTCGGTCGAACGATTAACGTTTTGATCGAATGAATCTGGCACTTTCGAAGTCAAAGAGCTCCCCAAAATTTCGTTTGAACGACACCATTAATTCAGCCGAACGATTCACCATTCAATCGAATGAATTTGGGATCAAAATTTTTCAAGGAGTTCCTTCAAATTTCATCTGAACGATCCACCTGAATTCAAGATCAGACATTTGTTCGAACGATTCGACCCATTCATTCGAACAATTGTATATTTTCTCCCAAATCCTTCCCTTTGTTAGAAAATATCATTAAGGTCCCACTCAAAATAATTACATTGAGGTCCCTGCATTCACACCCCCAAAACTTATCTTAGCCAAACAAATTCTTAAACTAAGTTGCGAAATCATGCTCACATGCACACGGTGCACGGGATGGATGTAAATACATGAACAAGGAATTTGTGAAATTATAAATATACCCTTGAGATCTAAGCATGGGGCTCACAATAATATTACAAAGTTGTAAGTGAAAGAAAACATTTACCGTGAGCACAATTTATCTTATGCAGATTCACAAACTCCTTGCTTCGGTAGGTTTTTACTAAGCCCGAAGCAATAAGGTTTGTATCGGAAATTAAGGTCTTCTGATCTATTGGTTAAGACTTTGCTAGCTTAATTATTTCTAAGCTGTGGAGGCTTAATTCCCCTTCCCCCACCCATGTTAGGGCTTCACCAAAGGCCCTTGAAACGGGGATATCCGACTCTGAATTCCATTTGCCACCCATAAAGAATCATTTGTTCTTCCAATCCTTATTGCAAGTGGGATTTCCTTTTATCGGATTGGGCTTATGAGGCATAGCCTAAAGATAATACCATCCAAGGTTCTTCCTGGTCTTCTTGAGTATATACAAATGCTCTATTTCTTCTGTTAAAGGTGACGAATCAGTTATTTAGCTCTATAACACGTACAAACCCGAGAGTATTTCATTAGCTATTCAGATTGAGCTAATACAAGGCTATCCGAAAGGAAGCAAAGATTTTTGAAAAATATCCCTACAGTGGTAGTCTAACTCCTAAATAAAATAATTCTTCATTAATAGCTATTTCACCCTCAGGAGGGCTACTGGGTCTTTCATTGGCCTCAGGGGCTCAGAGGTAGATATCCTTAGGGATCCCAAAACAAACTGTATAAGCTTCCAGGTCTGTCTCTAGTACTGTGGATACAAACCAGTCATGCTCATAAGGGGACCTAGCCTCTGAAATTTGCGATGGACCAACCACCAACACCAAATCTCTCCCTGAGTTATCTCTCCCAAGTGCAGCCTCAAGTGTAGAAGAAGAACTGAAAACAAAAGCCATTTTTGTCCAGAAAAGGAAAAGGAAAAAGGTCAACGAGGTTGTTAAAGGGTCATTAACAACTCAAGGACTCTTCCATCACTATCAAGAATCGTTGTATCCTAATGACCGAACTTCATACAATCTTTAAGTTTTAGTTTTTCCATGTATATACATTCTGATGCCTTTAAACTAACATGTAATTCCCTACAGGTTCTAAATGGTCAATAAAGGATATTGAACTAATATGATGTTATACAGGTGGTTTGCTTCTCTCATTTCGTAACTATCACAGAGTACTAAGATTTGTAGAAAGTATAAATAGATAGAGATGCAAGAAGAACTTATCGATCATATTGATGAAGAAACTAAAAATCGAAGTCCGTGAGAGATTGGCTGAAAACTATAGATGGAGGTTGCCGGAGATCTCTATAGAACTTTGAGAAATTCCTCTAGTTGCAAGTAAAATAGAAAAAGAAAAAAACTAAATTCAAAAGGGGAGGAGTATTTATAGAGGCAAATGAGGAAGAGACGTGTTGAAAAACCTAAATCCCAAAGCAAATCCAACAGATGGGGAACTGCCATGTCACTGAATTCTTGAAGCATCAAAAGTCGCATCCTTTTAATAATTTGAATTAGTAGGCCCCACTTCTACAAATGAATAATTGTAATCCCTATAAAATCGATCATGTTAGTTGGATATGCTAATAGGGAATTGCCATATGGAACGACGGTTTCATTTCCTATAGTGATTTTAAAAGGAAACGGCAAGCAAAGGACTACAACAACTGTGCAGCACTTTCTTTAAAGTTTTTAATTGAAAATTTCTTTTAATTAAAAACTGAGGGGCTTGATGTTTGGGTATTTTACGAAGAGCCCAGCCCACAAGCCGAAGACCATTATCCCGAGGTACTGATCCCTTTAAAGACCCATAATACGGTGACGTTCCGAGACATTCCTCCCCAGTGTTAAAGTAAGGTCTCTTATCTACTATGGTCCGAGGCCACGTATTCAAAGAAACGTCTTGGATTACTCATAGTAAAAATGTGTTCACAGTTAATTGATGGGATTGTTGTTCAAGGCCTCCTTTTGGAGATCTAAGTAGTTAATTATTGTATAAGTTTTCACCCGAGACCTACGATGTCTCGAAATACATCCCCAATGACCTATCCTCTAGGAATTAGTCATTCGACCCCATCAATACTCTAGAATATTCTTCGATACACATGGACAAGTACGGACCTCCTGACATCCATGTGCCGTGATTCTTACAACAAACTTTTGATAAAAATCAATAAGAAAATGACACGTATAATTGTTAGGCAAGCCAATGATTAAAAGCTGACAGATTCCAGAAAAAGCAGAGGTTCGTTTTGCATTCACAAGTAATGAATATTCTGTTTTTTCCTTGGCACATGATAGACACTAATACATTGAGTCTCTCTCTCTTCTTCTCTCTCTGATTTCCTCCTAACTCTCACACACAAGCAAAACCCTTACTGGCTTAATCATCAGAGGATTTTGGCCAGGACACCGGCTTTTACCCCTGAGGTTTCTGTGTTTTGCAGAGTGTATTTATTAGACGACCCACCATTACAGAAGAAGAAGAAGCTGGTGCTCAAGGTTGAAGACGATCACAACTTCTTACATCAATATAAGATATCTTATATAGATTATGAATGTAAACCATGTAACATCTTGAAGAAAGAAAAAAGATTATTTTGGTATAATATGTAATTATTAAAACAATAGAGAACTCAAACGAAATAAGACAATTAGATAAGAATTAAAATGAATGAGAGACGTTGCATGCTTGCTTCTATTTGTTGATTTAGATATATATGAATTGAAAGATTGAAAATAGATTACACAAACAGAAGAAAACAAAGATGATAACATATTAGCAAATTTATAGAAGCCAAACAAGAGAAAACGAGTTATCGTAAAAAAAATCAATGCGTGATCAAGACCTCTAAAATTAAATAAATATTTAACAATACTTAATATAGAGATACATTTTCCTAATAACATTTAAAAATTCTAAAAGTATTGTTCTTTATAATATTATTAGCCATTAATCTATTTGCTCCTAAGTATAAAATCATCAATTAAATTTAAAATTTTTAATTGATTAAAAAAAATGATCAGCCATATTTTTTAAATAATTGTTACAAGAAATTAATCAAAATTCTTTCTTATCCTTGTGTGAGGAAAGTTTGAATTTCAAACCTATCATATCACTTTAAAATTTTTTACTAATTGATACAAACTGACACTCATAATATTGTCGGTCATATTACGTAAACTGATATGAAATTTATTGCATTGGCTAAGAAAAACAGAAGAAAACAAAGATGATAACAAAAGTGGAAATTTATAGAAACCACACAATTGGGAACGAATTATCCTTACAAACAGGTCAAAAAATCAATGTGTTATCAAGACCTCTGAAATAGACTTGCAAAGCCTTGTAAAAGAAAAGTCAGAAAATTCGCTGAGACCCATCACAATTGACTTAATGACTTACTTCGATTTGATAATGAAGACTTAATGTTGAGATAATTGGAATTTTTGTTTGGCTTCCTGAAAGTTTCATGGTAATTAATTTCATGTCTTCCAATGATTTTTTCTTGTTCCGTGGAAATTTTGATTCTTTTGTTTCAAATTTCATTGTAGCTGGTGTTGTTACGTTTCCATGTGAAAATGATTTTAATTAGTTAAAATTAGAACCAAACAATGCGATAAGCATAGAAACACCAACGACAAACAGAACAAATGTGCATGCATTTGTTGAAAAATGAAATAATAATGTTTTGCCCAGCTCTTAACTCTCCGGAAGATGATAAGTGAAACAGAACAAATTGGAAAATGTGCATGCATTGGTGAAAAAATGACATAACAACGTTTTGTCATGTCAGTCTTTAAAAGACGATGAGCACGAAAATAGCAACAAGAAACAGAACAAATTGGAAAATGCATGGGAAAAATGACATAATAACTTTTTGCCCAAGTGTTTTGCCCAAGTTTACTTCTTGGAAGACGATAAGCACGAAAATATCTACGAGAAACAGAACAAATTGGAAAATGGGCATGGGTTTGTGGAAAAATGACATAATAACGTTTTGCCCAAGTGTTACTCCTTGAAAGACATTGAAAGACGACAAGCACGGAAATAACTGGGAGAAATAGAACAAAACGAAAATTGGCCATGCATTTATGGAAAAATGACATAATAACATTTTGCCCAAATGCTACTCTTTGAAAGACGATAAGCACAGAAATAGCAACGTGAAACAGAACAAATTGGAAAATGTGCATGCATTCGTGAAAAAATGACATAACAATGTTTTGCCCAAGTGTTATTCCTAGAAAAAAGATAAACACCGAAATAGCTATGTGAAACAAAACAAATCGGAAAATGCGAATGCATTTGAAAAAAAATGACACAATAACATTTTATCATTAGATGTGTTCTTTCATCATTAGCCATGTTTTAAAGGATATAACCCCACATGTGATTATTCATTTTGATCACATATTTCCAACAACTCCTACTTGATCAAAGTGATCACGTTTACTTCCGATGATTGCATATTCTGTGCGTACAATCAATCATCATTACCATATTATCACTAAACTACCAAAATTATAGTATGCACATTTTACATCCGTAAAATGACGCCATAATCAAAATTAAGAAAATACCGTTTGTACTTAATTTCTAAGGCAACTTACACATACTAAGCGCCCGGTATTATATAAATTCATTTTGATGTCTCTATACGAACTTTTACATCCAAGATGATTTATTGTAACCCTTGTTAACCTTGCTATAGTATCCTCTATCTTTTATCCGACCAATATGCATAATTATATCAGATAGAGTTGTATCATTGTTTTATCAGGCGTCCCCGATACTCAACAAATGATACCCTTTCACATGTTAACTACACATCTAGATGATTCTAAAACCATAGTAGTTACATGCTCTCTCTGAATACCTTCAGAGACAATCCTTTGGTCATAGGATCGGCTACCATCACTTTCGAGAGGATTTAGTCGACTATCATTACCTCCTCTCCTTTGGAGCTTTTCCCTCCACTTGCAATTATATAGATGGTAGACTTGTTATTATATGACAGAATATATCTACATTTACTTTAGATAAATTCAAATTATAATTTATCAACATACCTGTTAGTCCATACAGCTGTGCTATCCGCTGTACTATCCATACAGCTTATTCTATCCGCTGTATTACCTGAGATATATTCTATTTTCATGGTGAGTGTTGCAATATATACTTGTTTCTTACTTACCTAAGAAACTATTGTTCCATCATAAAACACATTGCCACTTGTTGATCTTGCAAAAATATGCATTACAATATCTAACAAACTTTATATTAACTAAGCAGAATATTATACCTATTGGGGTATTTTGTCAAGGTCCAGCCCACGGGTTCAGGCCCATCTCCAAGCCCTTGTCCAGGCCCATCATCCCTTGATACGACATCGTCCTGAGAAGCCGATTACATCATATGGGAGATAACCAAATTGTCTCGGGCACTCTGTCCGAGGCTATCGGTTAGAGGGTCTTGTTCGAATTATTCATGGTTAGCTCGCATTCGGATTTGGGATCTTCAATGACAAGCTTTTTGGGCTCGGGGGGTCGGACCGGTATGTCCTTTATAAAAGGGCAGGGACCCGCGAGCACTCAGTCTATACAAGTCTCTACGATACTACATTCTGGCGTCGTCAGAACCATAGTCCTCTGTGCAAGGGCCTTTCGAGAACTAGGGGATTTCATTCTCGGAAGAACTGGAAGCTTCAATCGGAGGGACTTACACTCGGGGTCTCGGGATTGACATGGCAGAAACAGTATCACAGTTTTTCACGTCCCCTAACTTTTGTAGCAAATTGTCCTGGGCACGTCAGCCATACAACAATATGTGTCCAAAGGTACGAACTCTTAGGTTTTTAGTATACAACATCCAGAAATCAAGGGAGGTATATTCTCACATTCGAACATTCTATGACATTTTTTCTAAAACACACACTCGAAGATACTCTCTCACATGCTCTTTCAGTTACGTTCTGTATAATTTTCATATATAGAATGTTCTATGCTTTTCATATTTTCATGCTACTATATTTTGCATATACATCTTTCTCACACACTAAGTAAAACCCTCTCTGACTTAAGCATCGGAGGGTTTTTATCGGGAAACCGGCTTTACCCCTGAGGTGTTCAGTGTTTTACAGTCTCAAGCTAAAGACAAGAAGAGAAGACCAGCTGGTGCTCGAGGTTGAGGATGACTCTAACTTCTTGCATCAACATTTGACGCCGTCAGTGGGAATCGAGCAAAAAGTCAGCCAATAAATCATTTTCGATAAAAATGACCAACGTCAAGGGACATTCAACCATGAGGCACGTATCTGAACATAGAAACACAGAGGGAGGCTCTGTGAAAACTGCTACTGTTGTAGAAGGGACTGATAGTGCCCTGCATGAAATTTCGGAGCATGGGAGCTCCTGATCAAATACTGCTGAGGTGCATGCATGTAGAACGGGCCATACAAGGGAAATTGAAGAAATGGCTTAGTTGTTACAACTATTTCAAGATAGTGAACAGCAGCATACAGAGAAAGACCGACAGTTAGAGGCATTGACCAAAGAAGTGTCAGAAATGAGAAAGATGATATAGGCCAATGCGCAGGATGCGAGGATACCGGACGAGACGGTGGAGAGCAGCTTCCCTCGACCAGAAGCTATGGTGAGGGATGAGGAAGAAGTTGGGAGGCAACCCCGAACCAGGAGGTATACAACAGTAGAAAAAAGAAAAAACAAGGCTATAGAGGAACCCCATTCGAGGGGAATGGGGGCTAAAAATACATGTATGCCTCCTGTGGCTCAAGAAAGACGACACCCCGGGTCTACCAGGGTTTCTCGCAGCCCAGATGATGTTCAGGAGATACCCGATGACACCAGTCCACTTTCGGATGACATGAGGATAATGTTGGAGCAGAGGTGAAGAAGGGAACGCGAGGCATTCGGGCAAGAGAATCCATGTTATGAAGAGGAACGGAGGACTGACAACAAGGATAGAGATGTGAAGTTCTTGGTAAGAAAGGTGATGGAGGAGATAAGTAGAGAGAAAGTGGGTCCCCGAGGCGAACTGATCGACCCTATTCCAATGATCGACCCCTACGAGAAGTCACCTTTCACACCTAAACTGTTGGGCTAGATCTTGCCCAAAAAGTTTAAAATGCCTAAGATCACCCCATTTTCTAGGAAGATAGACCCATCACTGTACATGGACTTTTTTTATGAGATGATGCTTGTCTAGGGTCTGAGCGAAGAACAAATGTGCCACCTATTCCCCCTGACCCTGGAGGGCCAAGCCAGAAAGTGGTTTATGGGTCTAGTCCCCGGGAGCATCTGGAGTTTTGACCAGCTGTATGAGGTGTTTATCGTAGAATTCAGAGGTGGTCTTCAGCACCAAAACCCTAAGCTCCTTGTTACTACTTAAATAGGGAAATGACAAAAGTCTCAGGAGTTTCACCAAAAGGTACCATAAGGAGGTACTTGAATTGGGGGCTTTCCACCATCCGTTGGCCCTAGAGGGGCTGAGATAAGGACTCAAGATAGACAGGGCCTAGTATGTTATCTGTAAGTCCTCAGTGAACACTTACGAAGTGGTTTGGAGAAAAATACTTGATGAGATAGAAATTGAGAACCAGGTGATGCTCAAGATGAAAGAACAGAAGCCTGCAGGGGCTCCCCCAAGAGACAATAATCGGTTCAGGAAGCCTGATAATAGGAGATGGAAAGGTGTGATGGGCAAAAGTTTTTTGAGGCTAATCAGGAAAAGGATCAAGTCCCCGAGTATTATCGGGGTGATAGAAAGAGAGAGGAGCAGTATCCCAAGGAACAAAGATCGCCTTGAAGGGATAATCCGAAGCGGGTCATCCAGGTAGACAGACCGAGGCGAGTGGAGCAGGGGGAAGTAAAGAAGAAGTCTACTCCCTTGAACGCTCCACTTTCACAGATTTTGGAGGAGGTCAGGAAACGGGGAACTCTGTTGTTGGACTCCCGTCCGATTAAACGTAGACTCTCCGGAGAAACGGGAAACAAATTTTATGAGTTCTATCAAGACGTGAGACACTCCACAGAAGAGTACTACGAACTGCAGAATTAGATCGAAGTCTTGGTCAGGAATAATTACCTGATCGAGTTTATAGCTCATGAAGATGAAAGACCCTAAGATCCGAGACGGGCCCTGAGGTATGATGGTGCAATGGTGATCATCGACGATCCTACACTGGTTGAAAACTCAAATAATTCCAGGAAGAACTATGGTCAGTATTCTATCCCAAGTACAAATATAGAGCCGTATGTATTAAACGTGCTGGCAGAGAAGAAGCTAAGGATAATCTTGGTACACATCATATTCATCGATGAGGATGAGAGCAGGGTCCATTATCCTCATAACGATGTCCTGGTCATCACAATGACAGTAGAGACTTCCCAGGTCGGGAGAATATTGATTGACACGGGAAGCTCCACTGACATTATTTTTAAGGAGACGCTGGATTCCTTGGGTATAAAAGACCTGAGGTTAAGACCAACAGAGATCACCCTTCATGGATTCGGAGAGTCATGCATGTATCCCTTGGGAATCGTGCAGCTGTCAATCATATTTCTACCTCAGATTGCTGTAGTTTAATTCAAGACTTCAGGTTAGTATTCTCGAGGTTGACCCCCGAGTGCACAGATTCGGTCGAGGCTATCTGGAGCTCGAGCTTCTCCTTCTCTTTCTTCCAAGTAACCTCCTTGGCCTCCCACTGAGTCCTCCCAGTGGCTAGCTGAGCCTCTGCCTTCTCTTGTTGCTTGAGGGCGAAGACGTTCTCCTTCTCAAGCTTTTTAATCTTGCTCATCTCGTCCTTTCGAGCCTCGATCTGTTGCTTCATCTGATAGCACGCCTGAAATCGAGAAGAATATTAGTGACTCAAAACTCGCAAACATACAAAAAGAAATCTAAGTGTTGCACTCACCTTCAGACTCTACCTGTATATGAAGTTCATGGCCTCAACATCCCCTGTTTTGTCCAACTTATTGACGACGAGCGGGGACATGTACCGTCCGGTGTCGTTTATCAAATTGAGTAGATAGACAAAATGTTTATGCTTCCGTTCAGGGATGTCTCCCACCATCAGTTCAGCAATCTTGCTTGCCCCAAAGAAGTCGCTCGCATCTACTTTTGGGGGTCCCGATCCCCCGATTCTTATTTGTTTGACTGTGGGGGCAACCGGGGGGTCGTCCTGGGGCCTCTTCTGCCCCGTACCCAATGGTGGCTTCTCTACCATAATACCCTTGCCCTTGTCCAGGGCGACGATAGACACGAACTCAGAGTCTGAGTCCAAGGGCCCCTGGCTCCTCCTCCTTACGATTTTCTCTCCCCGACACTGCTGCTTTCCAGAAGGGGGAGTTTACTTTGAGGCAGCGCCAGTGGAGGCCTCGGTTGGTTTCTTCTTGACCAGCTTACTCAGAGAGGATAGAGTAGAAGGCTTCACACACAAACAGCGAGTCAGTAATATTCATAGTATAAATATATATACATATTATGGACTCGGGCATTCAGAAAGGAATTATACTCTGGGCAAAATTTTTCTTGTTCAAATATATAAAGTCCCTACTCGGATATGTCTTTATTAAGCCCGAGGCGAGTAGGCTTGTATCAGAAAGCAACAACTTCTGATTCGGGGATTGATCCCTAGTCTGTTTTATGATTTTTAGGCTACGGGAACTCAGCTCTGATTCTCCCGATCAGAATAAGGGTTCACAGAATGCACTCGGTACGGGGAGGTGCAGTTTAAAGTTTTAATTTTCCCCCACAAAGAATCATTTGCTCTTCCAGTCTTTATTGCTTGTGGGGTTCCCCTTGATCGGGTTGGGCTTCCGAGGCCTTGCTTGAAGGAACACCCACCCGGGGTTCTTTTTGAGCACAAATATGTGCTCTATTTCCTCCATGAGAGGTAGGGAGTCAAATATCTGCCCCTACAGTACATATAGTCCCACTAGTGTCCTCTAGCTATTCAGATTCAACTGGTAGGGAGCTATCCTCATATGGGTCAGGAGCATGCAAAAATACGACTGTAGAGGCAATCTGACCCCCAGGTGAAACAACTTCTCGTTGAAGGTCATTTTGCCCTCGGAAGGAGTACTGAGCATCTCACTAGCCTCCGGGGCTTGGAGGTATATATCCTCAGGGATTCCAAACATGATCGTGTAGGCCTCCAAGTCGGTCTCTATAACTGTGGAAGTGAACCAATCCTACTTGTATGGAGACCGAACCTCTGAAATGGGCTCGGGACTGACCACTAACTCCAAGCCCGCTCCTACGTTGTCTCCCCCTTCACTAGCCTCGGGTCGAGTCGAAGAGCTAGAAATGGATGCCATTTCTGCTCATAAAAATAGGGGGTAAAAAGAAGTCAGGCGTCTGTTTAGGGATCATAGACAACCCTATAAAATCTTTCTACTCGGTTCCTAGCAGACCCCCTACTTTGCAGTTTCCTATTGCATCTAAACAAGCATCCACAGCATTCTATTCGCAAGTACAGAAAAATATAGCCACAAAACTAAAGAAAAGTGAGAAGAAACTTACCGAATGTGATGTGCTGCGAACTTGTACGGAGGGAAGGAAGGCTGAGAGTGCTGGGAACCGTCGAGAACTTCTGAGAAGGAAGGTAGTGCTCGGAGTACCTTTGCTGGGGTGCTTTTGCTTACGAGTGAAGATAGAAAGGGAGAAAAATATTCATTAGAGAGAGAAGGGGTATTTATAAGCAAACTAAAGAAATCCCGACCGTTGATTCTGATCTAACGGACAAGGGGATGCCACATCACTTGAATATAGAACGCCAAGGGTCAGTTTCTTTTCAAAATTTAAATGAGGTGATCTATCAATGGGGGGATGACACGTGTAATGATGGTTGTATTCTCGAGAAAGGTAATCAAAACGTAACGGCAGCCTCTACCAGCCGAGCAAAAGATAAACAGTTTTCAATTAAAGTCTCATTTAATTAAAAACTGGGGGGTTTAATATTGAGATATTTTGTCAAGGCCCAGCCCATCATCAAGCCTTTATCTAGGCCCATCATCCCTTGATACGGCATCGTCCCGAGAAGTCGACTATATTACATGGGAGATAACCAAATCATCTCGGGCACTCTGTCCGAGGCTATTGATTAGAGGGTCTTCTTTGAGTTATTTATAGTTAGCTGGCATTCGGGTTCGGGATCTTCAATGACAAGCTTTTTGGACTCGGGGGGTCGGACTGGTATGTCCTTTATAAAAGGACAGGGACCCACGAGCACTCGGAGTATACAGGTCTCCACGACACTGCATTCTGGTATCGTCAGAACCATAGCTCGCTGTATAAGGGCCTCCCGAGAACTAAGGGATTTTATTCTCGGGAGAATTGAAAGCTTCACTCAAAGGGACCTACACTCGGGGTCTCGGGGTTGACGTGACAGGAACAGTATCATAGTTTTCCACGCCCCCTGACCTTTGTAGCAGATTGTCCTGGGCACGTCAGCCATACAACAACATATGTCTAAAGGTACGAACTCCTAGGTTTTCAATACACAGCATCCAAAAATCAAGGGAGGTACATTCTTACATTCGAGCATTCTATAACATTTTTTCTAAAACACACACTCGAAGACACTCTCTCACATGCTCTTTCAGTTACATTCTGCATAATTTTCAGATATAGAACGTTCTATGCTTTTCATGTTTTTATGCCATTATGTTTTGCATACACACCTCTCTCACACACTTAGTAAAACCCTCTCTAACTTAAGTATCGAAGGATTTTCGTTGGGAAATTGGCTTTATCCCTAAGGTGTTCAGTGTTTTGCAGTCTCAAGCTAAAGACGAGAAGAGAAGACCAGCTGGTGCTCGAGGTTGAGAACTGTTGGTTTAAGCTTTATTAAATAGACTGGGCCTTAATAGGAAGGTCAAGCCCAACATATGTGTTGGGCTTATTATGTCATTAACCCTAACCCTAAAACGCAATATAAAAGGAGCTTTATTTGCGTTATAGGGTATGTGATTGCCTAGGTTTTCTTCTACTCGTTTTTGGCAAGAGGGAGAAAACGCAATAAGAACAAAAACAAAGGGTCACGCGAACAGGAGCTAGCACTCGTCTTCAATCATCCCAGTTGTGTGGATACCATAGAGACGCAAAGATCATTTGCGTTTTTGTGATTCTTCATCATTAAATCGCGCGAAAGGTATGAATATTCAGATTCATAGTATTAAACGCAATAAGTTTATCGCATGAATCCTGTGAGGGAATCGGAAAATTTATTTTTTCGCTGCTTGTATGGTTCCGGTTTCCTAACATTAACAAATAAGAAATTCTTCTTTTTTATATATTATAATTCATATTATTCAACCTCTCTACTTTTATTAAATCTGTGATACTTTTACTAGCCATAATATATGTACTTATATAAAATAATATAAATAAATAAAGCTGTGTAACTTTTAACTCACAGTGGATTAGATTACAATAATCTAATCTTATATTCGTTCAGGTGTGACTGCAAGTACAGCTTCTTAGGATTCCTTTCCTTGCTTTTCTTTGAAGCTGAAATGATCTACTTCTCTTTAAATAATTGTCGAGTATATACGGTCTCTGAAGCTTTAAGTACCCTTGTGAGTCTTAATGGTCTTGATCCTCTAATTTATTTTGAAGCACTGATTTATTGTACAACCAAATTAAGAATAGTAAAATTAATCCTTCTTCTATATGTTGGCAAGCCGAGGTAGTTCAAGGCTGGTATTTTTCGATGTTGTTTACTTGCACTTCCATAAATTTCTAAATTTTGAGTCTTCAAATCAAAATTCTAAGGCTACAAATCAATCCGACACGCCGAAAAACCTTAGAAGACTAAATTTTGCCTTGATTAAAGTTGGTTTGGGCCCTGAACTGGGCTGAAGAAGTTCTATCAGTTCGACTGAATCAAAAAAGATTCAAACAAAATGGTCTGATTAGATCGGACCGTCTGCTGAACTGGATCTGGGCTGGACCAAACCTAACTAAACTGAACCAAATCGAATCGGATCAAACTTAATCTGAATCAAACCGGAGCTCCAAAAATCTGACCAGCGTATAGAGTGCACACTCTCTACGCGTGTGTTTTACGTGTCTTCAACCTTCGGGTACATATGGTGCACGCACCTAATGGTTTTCTGATTTTTGTAATTTCCAACGTCAGTTTTTAACGAATTGGATATCGTTGGATTCGTCTTGAAGAGTAGAATATGCCTGGATCAATAAACACGACAAATGAATATCAAATCAGATCAAAAATTAAATAAAATTATTCTATCACTTTTGGACTTCTCTCTCTACAAAACGAGGCTATTATACCACTGTTGAAATGCGATGATCACCATTGTGAGACTAGTGGATGCATGCAGAGACTTCCAAACACTTGAAGGCAGAACAGATTACTTCGAACTTTAAGAATTCTTAATTTTCTCTCTCTAAAATGTAATGACTTTGAGAAGAAAATAATAAAATGAATTACATCTGTCTTTCACTGCCTATTTATAAGAAACTAAATGGCAGTTATATTTGGACCATTGTATGGTTTCATTCGATCATAATCTTTGATGTAAAATTATGTCTTTTGTATACACCTCATGGAACCATTACAACCCTCTAACATGTGTCTTTGACTATATTTATTCAATAAATATCACATAATTAGGTCCACTTACTTAATAACTATGCTATTAACCCGTTTTTAATCAAATCATAATAACAATTAATATAAGCCCATAAAAATCAAATATTCTCTTATTTAGGTTACATTAATTGATTTTTTAAAAAATAAATAATTTTATTTATTCAAAAATAACTCTTGGGCTAATTAATAAAGAAAACATTTGATATAACTACGAACATTTTATATAACTACGTTTTAAAATAATAGTCATGAATTTAATATCTTAAATAATCCGATCTAATTTAACATTTAATATTAGATTATGACGATTAATGCATCCTATTACTGACATATAATTAATCCAAAATCACGAATATTATTAATTAAATTGATATGAATTTTAGGACTAGTAATATAGTAAAATATGATGTCCTGATATGATCATAAATAATATTATAATCTTATCGATCCTCTTTATAGTTTCCTATCTTTATCTTTTAATAATGAAATAAGAAAACTATTTGATTCTAATGAGTCTATATGTCCATAATCACTATAAAACTAATAGACATATTTAATTTAATATTAATAAACTCATATCTTTAATCACCATTATTTTATTCTTGAGACTTTATATGGTATTAATAGGTATGTTAAATGCAATTATTATATTATACAACAAATACGAATGATAATCATCATATAATAATATAATAACCTTACTGCACATTTATTCATAAATATCTAAAACATATATATGTACTGTCAGACTCCCACTAATCCAAAATATGTTTAAAATTCTGTATACCCATATTTACATCATACTACTCAAAAGTTACGAGTTTTATATCTTTGGTTAAAGTATCTAACTTGGAGTCTATTTTGATGTATTACAACATCTTTCTTTTTACTAAATTCCAGACTATCAGATACTTGATCTCTATGTGCTTCAATTCATTATTAATCCTGTCTTAGAATAGAATATAGTACCATAATAAATCTTTTATAGACTTAACTTAGAGATCAAATCAACCATTTGAAGCTCTAAAATTAAGTTTTTGAGCTAACTATCATGAGTAGATGCTCTATAACATGCATCATACTCTATACACTTAGTTGAAGAAGCTGTTAAAGTTTGCTTTATACTTTTCTAGGAATTGACTTTTTCATAAAAATATAACTTATAATTGATTTAAGTCATTTGAACATCCACCAAAATCTACATCTGAATACTTAACTAATTCGAGAGTGTCTACCCTCTTATGTATCAACATGAAATCCTTTTGTATCTTTTAAATATCTAATTACTTTCTTGGCTACAATCCAATGATTATATCTAGGATTTGATATGTATCAGTTAAGAATCACCCATAGTAAAAGCTATGTCTGGTTTAACACAAATCTTTATATACATGAGACTATCAATTATATACACTTATGAAACATTTTCAATGTATCCCTTTTAAAATCATTCTTGAGATACTAATCTTGTTAAAACCTGTCACTTTTGTAATAGGCACTTTTTTCAGCTTTTTCTATATATTAAAACTATGTACATTTCCTTTTGAGATTATTTATAAACTTTATAAGATTTATAGCAATGAATCTCAATAGCCAAGACATAATAAGCTTCTCTATGATCCTTTATATTGATATTTGTGATCAACAGTTGCTTTAATTCATGAAGCAAACTCCCATTGATCATCATTTAAATACATTAATCAATGCTCCCACTAATGAGAAACTTGCTTTAACCTTTAGATTGATTTCTTTTAACTTACAAACCATTTATTTCTTACTTCTTTCTATAAATTCTTTAGGATAAATTATATAGACCTCTGCACTTAACTTTACTATTTAGTAAAGCTACCTTGACATCTATTTTCTCATTATTTGAAATCTTTTGCTATCAATATGGTTTTAATCTTTCAATATTGTCCTTGCTATCCATTTTAGTTTAGTACACCTATTTATAATCTATTGACTCAAACTTTTTAAGTAACTCAACTACTTTTTAATCTCTATTTATCTAGAATGCATTGTATTTTATTCCTCATAGTATCTAATCGATTAATTAAAATTATAACTATTAATCACTTTATTATAGATCACGTGATCAGAATCTTGATCTACATCATGATTTGTCTTATTAAGATAAACTTAATAAACACCAAAATCCCTATCCTTCTCATTCCTTTTTTAGTCTCCTAATGGGAACTTATGTGATTTCTATAATTTCTTCTTGTTTGATTGTTTATTATATTTTTCGATTGAGTCAGAGCTATAGCTTGAAATCCAAGGATTATAAGTGTTACTTGCAAGTAGTTTAGTGATTCAAAGAACTTTATCGTCTATCTTTTAGAGGCTTAATTGATCCATTAACTTTCTAAAATAGATCCAAAAATTAAAAAAGATTTTCATCTAATGGGTTGTACTAACAATCACATATGCTTGTCGTATGCTTAAAGAAAATACAAGTCGTTAATACCCCATATTTGATTGACACAAAAACTTGTAGGGCTAGACTTTTTAAGAGAAAATTTAAGACGAATTTAAGAATATTAGTCTCCTCGTTAAAGTTCTTGACTTATGGTGCAATCTTATAAAAGATTTAGATTTTGGGGAAAGGAGAAGTAGAGATTATTGCATCTGAATCTAAGGAAAGTAGCTTAAATACTCTATATAAGAAGTCATAGACCATATATGTTTCTTTACTATATAGAGTGGTAGAGAAAGGTTCACTACAACTACCACTTTTTACTTGGTCTTGATCAGTTTTCTTCTGACATAGTTGCATAATCTCTCAATCATCATTATGATACAATATAGGAAGAATCTTAACCTTAATTAACTTCTTAATCCTTTTTTTAGATCTGTGACTCAATCGTTTATACCACCATGTCTTGGATCTTTTTTTAATTAAAGATCTCTTAGCAATACAATTCTTCATATGAGGGACAAATTAAAAGTGTTAGAAAATAAGAGAGTCTATACTATTTATCAATCAAAATTTTAGCTAACAATGACATTGGAGTCATAAATTATATTTGTTTATTATTAAAATATAATCTAATTTTGTCTTACAAAAAACTAGAAACTTAATCCTTCTAAGAGAAGATAAATAAAATAATTTTTTAATATGGTCTAAAACAATGTCTATCTTCATTGTAGCTTTCGTTATGGAATAAACTCTATCCCTATTTTTATCCTTGATTCTCTCTCATTTGACTTCCTCAAATTTC